>JALLAW010000610.1:0-12115 GCA_036939535.1 Cyclotella kingstonii | reverse complement strand
GGAAAGCGAATTAAACGTAGAACAATATTATACCAACAGTTTTAATTCCTTCCGAACTTCGCTGTAGATTGCGGGTGAATTTATACCATATAGTGAAAAAAGTAAAGGTATCTTATTTAATAACTTTTTTCTAGAAAGAATTGGGAAATGGGACCACTTTCATTGGAAAGCCCGCGTGAAAAGTAAGTACTTTCATATTCATTTTGTTCATACTTGAGTGGAAATAAAAAAGTTATGGAATTTTGAAAAAAATTGATCATTTAAAAAAATCCAGAGTAGTATTCTTGAGCGAGAGCACGCAATAAATTTTGGACGCATGGCAAGATTTCTAGTTGGGAATCTAGATCTCCGACAATGACATGTGACGCCTGTTGAAGTAGGAGTGCAAAGATTTCTGATCTTGTCTCTAGAACGAGACAAGTATCTCTAGAGCAACTATTGTCGGCGCTCTCTCTCTAGAGAGACAGAAAAGGCACATGTAGTAGTATCTCCAAGTGTTTTTCTCCAGCTGATTCTTATCGTATGTGGGAAAGATGAGCACTCCACAATGCACAGAAGAAATGTCAAAATGGAAAAAGTCTTCAACGCCAAAGGTATTATAGCATCATTACTATGAGAAGAGAATATTTGGACCATTAATAATAGTTGAGTTTTACGAAGTAAAAAATTCTTTCTTCCTTAAAACTTCTATCGGTTAGCTTTTTATGATAAAACAAGAATCTGTATAATAATCAACCACTCTTCACATAGTTTGGCAGGATTGCTTGACTGGGAGTATCTCTTGAAAACTCATTCGGTTGTCGGATATAAATATACCCCAAAGCCATTGTCACTTCTGTTTTCGGGGTAAATGTTTCTCAGTGAAGGAGTAGTTTTCAATCCTGGTGATGCTTGTGTTGGCGAACTAAGAAGGTACAACGCTGATGTCAACAGGCTATATGGCATGAATGAGACAGCAGGCCCATACATGAGTCGAAGAGCGTCATATTCTTCATTAGATATTGCTGCAAATATCTTTTTATCGTTCCAATCGAATGAAGCCAACAGTGCGAGTATGTTGAGTGATCTAAATTCAAAGAGTGCCATGAAGAACTATTGTAGAATCATGGATGAAATGAAGTACGAAAGTATACAAGGAAGAAATCATGAATCGAGCTTGGTGCTTGATCCGCAATTTATTTATAATAGAGTCCCAACATTTGATCATCGAGGCTGGAGTTCTTCGTACCTGGACAATCTTGATCATCTTGCATCTAAGATCCGTCAAAATCGTACTCAAGAACTATCTCTTTTAATGGACATGAAGCAGAAAATTGACATTGAGCAGATGTGTGTTTATCACCATCAAGCATACTTTGCAGATGATGTTAACTTTTCTCGATTTCGAAGATCGCTTCCTATCAAGGGATGTAATAGACATAGCCTCTCTGATTCTATTGACTCGAGGCGAGTCTTTGCAGAGCGACTCAATCAACAATCACGTAAAAGGGTTTCTTCTCAAGCCATTAATGGCTTTCCATTGTCGCAGTTACATGATCGGCATCGCGATCAAAGTCAAAAAAAACATTCTCTTTCATCTGCGGGTTCATCAGCCTCGGCAAGAGGAAATGCTGCTGACTCGCAGAATAGATGGAAGAATAGTGGGATGAATCTTTCAGTCAATCAGATGTTACAAGACAGATCTCATAAAGATATTCAAGATGCAAGGAGCACTGAATCTTGTAAGATGTCGTTACATGTAGATGACTTATCGTCAAGAACTTGCTGTTATGAAGACAAAAACAGTAAAAGTATTGAGCTGTCTCGTCCAACTTGTGCGACGATGACTTGTACTAACGATTCAGGAACGAAGGAATGTAATGATGTCAGAAAAGTATCTCATTGTAAAATGCCAACAAATGGCGGAAGAAGAAATAGTACCCTTAGTCTAGATGCTCTCCTATCAGCTATTGGCGATGATTTTTCAATGTTGGACAAAGAGAAAAATGGTAAAGTCACTGACAGTGACACTGAGTGTCCACAGAATTGTCAATCAGATTTCAACATGCAAAATGCTTCTCCCATGAAAGACAACGACCGGGCAAACCAAAAATATACCTCTACTCGAACAGAGAGGACTCTAGAAGAGGTTTAAATAATCCTTCTGTCGCAGAATCTGGTAGCGCATCGTGAGGAGTACAATCAACTCATGATGGAATATTTATCTCTCATTAATGATGAGAGAAACAGTCCATTAGAAGACAATATGGATTCAATACGTGACATGAAACTCTCAAGCGATTCAATCGAGTGGTTCCAGAAGAATTTCATTTGTCAAGAGATACTTCCATTCAAGGATAGTAGTACCCTGTCTCCTCGGACGGAATTTGATTTCTTTTTGGCTTTGAGGAAAAGTATGTTGAACGCCATCGAAGATACTGAAATAAGTCTTGATCAAATGTTTCAGTGGGATCGTCAGCAAGGATTGCGCAAGTGTCACAACCGTACCGCAGTCAAGACTCGACAAAGTCGCGCCAGGATCAAAGCATTTCTCATGGGAACAAGTCCTCCTAAAGAAAATCAACAGCGACCTAAGCGCAGGGACAACAGTTCAGGATAGGTCAAGGCGTCGCAAGAAGTGAGATGTGTTGTTACTGACACTTTAAACGTTCAGCATTGTATAGTAGCTGTGATCATGTCCATACATATAAAGATAATACTATCTTTTTGTTGGGAAGCAAGTAAGAAGCCTAACAAACACGTACAAGCATAGTGGAGTAATTTTTCAAAGTAAAACTCATAGTGTATAAGTGCATGATGCAATAATTCACCCCACTATACTTCAAATTCTTACATGACTGTCAATCTAGTTAGGACAATCAAACTCTAAGATGCATTGATACATAGTAGGCATATTGTTACCCACCTTGTTCGTTCTTCCTCCTCTTTTCGTCTTGTCCTGCCCTAAGCGAAATAATCCAAACTTCCCTTCTTCTTTGCCGCTACAACATTAATGGCCTCAATAAAATCTTCATGACAAATTTCCTCCCTCTCCGCCCTCAACGCCAACATCCCTGCCTCAACACATACCGCTTTCAATTGTGCTCCATTAAAATCCTCACAACTTCGTGCCAATTCCTCAAAAACAACATCGGATGAGACATTCATTTTCCGCGAGTGTATTTTCATAATTTTCGAACGTGCCTCCTCCGTGGGATGTGGCAATTCGATTTTCCGATCGAGTCGCCCCGACCGCAACAGCGCCGGATCGAGCACATCTGGTCGGTTGGTAGCAGCAATAACCTTAATCATCTCATTGGAACTAAATCCATCCAATTGACTCAACAATTCCAGCATGGTCCGTTGAACCTCACGATCTCCACTCTGATCTCCTCCAAATCGCTTGGTCCCAATGGCATCCAACTCATCAATAAATATAATGGCCCCATTCGAAGTTCCACTAGCAATTTTCTCCTTGGCTAATTCGAAAGCATCCCTAATGAGTTTGGCCCCATCTCCAATAAACATTTGAACCAACTGTGGTCCTGCCAACTTGAGAAAGACAGCGTTTGTCTGATTGGCACATGCCCGCGCCAATAGCGTCTTTCCCGTTCCTGGAGGTCCATAAAGCAGAACTCCCTTGGGAGGTTTGATCCCAATGGTGTCAAACATAGCCTTATGAGTCATGGGCAAGACAACCGCTTCAATGAGTTCCTGAATCTGTTTGTCTGCCCCACCAATATCGGAATACTCTTCTGTCGGTCGCTCATCTACCTCCATAGCCTTGACACGTGAATCAAACTCTGCCGGGAGCTTCTCCAAAATGAGATAGGAGTCCTTGTTCGTCCCCACGAGATCGGACGGTTTGAGTTCGTCCGTGTCCACAAGTCCCGGCACAGGCAGATAGATCGTCTGCCGCGTGGAGGTCCGAATGACCGCGCTGCGCGTTTGTCGCTGCGCATCGACATCTGCCGCAGCTCCTTCCTCCTCTCCGTCACGATCGTCCTCCAGTCCGTCTTCGGCCGTCGGCTCGAGGACCTCGACGACATTTCCCACTAGGTAAGGCAGCTGTTTGTTCAATTTGACCTTCTCGATGTTTTCTCGAATGCGCTCGCGCTGCGTGCGGCTCTCATGCTGGATGCGCTGAATGTCACTTCGCATCACGCGAATGTCATTGTCGATGAGATGAATTCTCTGACGCAGCTCGATGATGGACATGGACGACGTCTCGTCCATCATGTCCTGCTCCTCGTCGAGGACTGTGGCAGAGCCAGAGATGCCTGAGATGCTGCTCGTAGCATTACTGCTCGTAGCATTGCTAGCTTTGTTGTTGTTGTTGTCATTGTTGTTGTCATTGTCATTGTTGTTGTCATTGTTGTTGTCATTGGCGTCTCCCCAAATGTCCGCGCCTTCCAGGTCGTCGTTGGCGCTCATGGCTCCTACGGACTTGTGGTCCGCAAGGATTGCGAGAAGGATTTGGGAGTTCCGGGAAGGAGGAATTCGATGGCCTTCCACACGATGCGATCGATACCTCCCTACCTACAGACATACGGTACTATATAGTAGTACTATACATGCTAGTGACGATTGTACGATACCGGAGAAACAGGGGGAAGGAAATGCGAGGAGAGACCGACCATCGTTCAATTCTACGACTGACCATAATTCCCGTCCTCATTGCTCTTCCTGCTCGTCCTGCTCTTTCTGCTCTTCCTGCTTCTCACACCACACAAGATGTTTCGTAACATGTATGATACCGATGTGACAGTCTGGAGTCCCGAAGGCCGGCTGCTCCAGGTAAGTCCTTCCCTCTCACCGAGTAGTAAGTACAACACTCCACCACTCCTCTCCACCTTTCCCATTGATTCCTTCTCTCTCACTCAGGTCGAATATGCCATGGAATCCGTCAAACAAGGCTCCGCCTGTGTCGCCCTCCGCTCCTCCACTCACGCCGTCCTCGGCGCTCTCAAACGATCCGTCTCCGAACTGTCCTCTCATCAACAAAAAATCCTCCCCATCGATGACCATCTCGGAATTGCCATTGCCGGACTCACCGCTGACGCTCGCACATTGGCCAAATGGATGAGGAACGAATGTCTCAACCACAAGTATGTCTATGGGACGGCACTTCCCTCGGGACGATTGGTCAATGACTTGGCCGATCGGCATCAGAGAACCACGCAGACATATGTTCGACGTCCCTATGGAGTGGGATTGCTAGTGGCCTCCTTTGATAAAAATGGACCGCATGTCTATCAGACATGTCCCTCGGGGAACTTCTTTGAGTGTTATGCCTCGGCCATTGGAGCGAGGAGTCAGTCGGGGAGGACATATTTGGAAAAACATTTTGAGAGTTGCGGAGACTGTTCCAGAGAAGAGTTGATTCTTCATGCCTTGAAGGCGCTTGTGGGATGTGTGTCGGGGGATGGAGAGTTGACGAGTGAAAATGGAAGTTTGGCGATTGTGGGGAAAGATGAGAAATTTACCTTGATTGAGGGGCAGGACTTGCAGCCATTTTTGGATAAGTTGGAGTTGGAGGGGGGAATGAGTGGGGAGGCTGCTGGGGAGGAAGAACAGAAGGAGGAGGAGCAGGAGCATGCCATGGAGACGTAGACTGTAGCTTTTTGTTTCTCTGTGGAATTTTAAAATTACAGTAGTAGGCAGACATTGCTCCTGCTGGATAATTACATGTTTGGTTGACAGTAGTTGATTTTTATCACGGACAGTTGTGCCTAAGTAACATGCCATTGTTCCAACAATAGATGTATGCTCTCGCCACCTTTTTGTCAATACAAGTCCACAAGGTGTCCATAATGCCATTGTTCTGTAAAAAAATGAGTCTGCAAGGTAGGATACTGTATCAAGACAATCAAACACAATGTAATTTACTGATATAACAGAGACAGCCATCTGAATTAATGTTTGATTTCACTAGCCAATGAATTTATAGTTAGGCTTAGCGCATGGACAGAATTGATTTTTATTTTGAAACATTTGCTGTCATGTAGTTGGTGCTGGTATAGTTAAATAGTGAAGATGTTTGTGAGGTGGACTTTTCGAAAATCTTTAGTAGCATTATGGTGGGTGTGGAGAGTTGTTGCTGTGAGTGTCACGTTGATGTTTCAGCAAAGTAATTTTGTCATTGTTATGTGGATGATATTCCAGATTGGGGGCAGTGATGATGTGTTTGTCTTGGGCTGATGAGAACTTGTTTCTAAGAATGGGATGGGATGTCTTGTATTTGTCATGTGAGGGGGATTAAATTCTATAAACTTTGATCAAGTGTTTTTCTTTGTTTGTTGTGAAGACACCTGAGTAGGAGTATGGGGTGTTGATCATGCTGTGAGTAAGAATTGAGGGAGATGTGTACCTTGAGAATGTTTTAATTTTCTAGTGTAAGTCATTCGATGGGCAACAATTGAAAGATGTGAATCTGGTATGTCAAACATAGTTTTTCCTCTCTCATTCAATTTTTCAAGTTGATTTCAGGCGCTTAGTTTGTTTATGTGATCATGGAGTGATGCCCAATGTTTGCATCCCCATAATAGTAATAGACTAGTATAGCAAGGAAGACAGAATGTTTTGTATTGAGATCAGCGTATGGGTAACTTAGAAGTGCTTGATGGCTCTGATCGCTTCACAAACTTCATACAATTCATAAAGTTTATCAGATAATATTGAATCAAATGATCCATAAAAAATATTTCTACATATATGCAGTTAATACTATTTTTATGCATTCATGGGAATTCGATTTGTATCAAGGAAATAAATCTTTATAACAATGTCTCTTAGATTGTCATTCTGAGAAAGCTGTGTAGAAGAAATCAACAATTTTGTTTCCGTTTAGAATCATTAGAAGGATCATGTTTTTCGATTTTCTCACACCAGGGTGTATGTATTTATCTTTAATAGATTTTCAGGAGTACTGGTGATACGCAACATAATTCGTGCATCACCGCTCATTTTGTATGAAGGTCACCTTATACCAATTTCTCTTTCATTTGACTTCTGTCATGATGAGATTTGACGCAATGAGTATCAACATTCTTTTAACCAAGACTTATATTCCATTTTTGTTTCACGATTGAGATGTTGACCATTTTCATAACCTTTTTGGCGAACAATTTTTACCATACCCTCTAGAAAGTCGACCACCATTGCCTGCATCACGCAAAGTATTGTGATGATGTGGATGCAGTGGATTTACTTTTTGATATTGATTGTCATTGTAGTGAAGATGAGAGTCGAGACATCTTTTCCAATGCAAAAAGTTATTGAGGAACTTCATTAGTTTCTCATGATAAAAATCCTTTTGACTCACTTTCGCTACTTTTTTAGTGCTGTTTGATGTGAGATATGAAGAAGGGAAAGAGCTCATTCATTGTTCAATCCTTCAAGTTAGAGTGCCATCTAGCGAACTCTTTCAGGTCCTCTTGATTTTATGTTCTAAAGCATTACTAGTACTTTTCATTTTCTTGATCATCAGGTAGAGGCAATGAACCATAAAATTTGTAGCATTTTCTGCAATCATTTCAAATTGATAGCACTGACATTTTTGACTTGAATCTGAAAAACATGTTCCATTACAAAATGAGTTTCAATAAATATAATCTCATGGATGCTCCATTCCACTATAATTCATCTAAAAGGTTGGAACTACTAATCAAACAACTTTAGTGTCTTCTCTAGTTATTTTGATTTCTTTTTTTAAGAAGTATATTTTGTTAACAACTTGACACAGGGATCAAAGTGCATCTTTGAGAAAATTTCTCTGTTTATTGATGTATTTTCTTGATGAAATTGGCATGAATCCATTACTTCTTTAAATTCTAGTAGAAGAACAGCTGTACACAATTTGATCAGAATCTTTCCACTGCCAGTGGCACAATGGATAATTATTCTATAATTATTCTGCATAAACTAGTTCAACTATTTGGTAAACTTTTCAAATGGCAAGTCAATTCCTAGTCTTTCTTTTTCCATGAAAAGACTGTTTTTTCTAGGAGTTCATACATAATGGCAGGTCCAGGGTTCAGTGAACATGGCGCTGTGGCGGCCAGAGCAGGGTTCCATTGGCTATAGATTAGCAATTTATAAATGGTCAATTGTGTCAGGTAGCAATTTATAAATGACTAACTGTATAAAATAGTAATTTATAAATGGTTAATTGTATCAAATAGCAATATATATATGGTGAGACAAAATTGCAAATTTGCTAAATTTTAGCAATCACATTATGTATACTATCCGGTTCCCGTAAATTGCTAATGTGAATGGGTTACCCCTTTTTGCAAATCTCAAAAAATGTGTGGCTCTATGTAAAGAGGGTTTTTTAGCAATTCATAAATTATCACTATCAATTTATAAATAGATTTCTTCCATATATGGGGACATACATACATAAGTTGAACTATAACATCAACTGTATATTACAGGCTCATTACCAATACTCTCTTCTTTATTTAGTACTCCTCATATTGTCTGGTGCGTAAGATTTGGTGTCATGTTTGATTTTGCATTAAAATGATCTGCCGATTGATGGGCTTGAAAAAGCCAAGCAAATGTGGAAGAAAAACAACACACATTGCCTTAAATGAGTTTGAGGGGCTACCTCTCTGCAAGAGAAAGACACAATCAGGCGATGTCAAAAGTCATTGGAGTCTCCATAACTGTTACTCGTCACTTGATGAGTGATGGATTCATTTGTTCCTTCACCAATGTTTTAAAGACTGAACTGACCCTCTCTTACAAATTGTACCAAATCACAACATTTGATGGAAAAGTGGGCATCTGGACTTTGATTCATGAGTAAGTTGTTCAACGGTTGAGAGAAGAAGGTCCTAAGAGGGGCACTGTTATGACAGATCCCATTACAGGAATCAAGAGGGAACTCTACAGAAAGATTCTACAGGAAATTGCTCTTCAGGCCACCTAGGATAAAATTCCAGCTGATATTAGACGTGAAATTGCATTACTGCAGGACAATAGCCCTTTTAAACTTTTCCATGATCAGAAAAAGTAGAAAATTTATTTAATCTACTTTTGTATGAGTACAATTTTACATATGTAAAATCTATACCATGCCTACGTCAAGCATACAGAAAGGGGAAAATGGTGCGACTGAAATGATGAGAGTTAGTCAAGAGGTGGAAGCGGGACAAAGACAACATTAATCAATCCCAATACTGCTTCCATTCATTGCAAAAGCCAAGGTAGTTTGACAGTGAAAAGTATACCTCAGAACCACCTATCCTTAAGCAATAGGCTAATATCTAAAGAATGAATAACTCAGTCCATTCTTACATAGAAAGGTATTCATTGACCAGTTAATTGAAAATGGAAGACATGGATATAGGAAGAGAGACAAAATAACCAAGAGCGGCCTCGTTCATGAATCCAATAAACTCTCTGGATCAACCAGAAAAGCCAGGTATCATAAAATGGATGATTTATCCTGAAAAGTCAGATATAATTACAGCGTTTATGAAGTAAAAAGCTGAATTAGGGAGAGCAAAGATCACCAGTGAGGAAAAGACTTTTGTATCAGGAACTGGTAAACAAAAGGAATCACCATTGATAAGGAAGAAAAGAAATAAGTTCAATTTGGAAGGAGAGACAATTCACCAGAAGACAATCAATTTAAAGGAGTTGCAATCAGATTAATGAAATCACCAAGTGAGAGAGAGCACATAAAAACATGAACATGTCAAACGCTATTCAATAAATTAGGCTATGCCCTACAATTCATCAGAGGGACGATAGACCCTAAAGCACAACTTTTATCAAAGAACAATTAACACAGCATTAGAGCTAAACGTCCAATGCCGGAATATGCAATACAATGTAAAAAGTTGTTTACATCCCTAAATCAGAACAATTTGTGCAATTTCAAGATTGCCGTTGAAGGGAGCAGCGGGAGTGAAGAAAAAAATTTTTGTAAAATTCTGGGTGTTGCTATGAAGGGGATGGGTAAAGAAACCATAGGGCTCTGAGAACCAAGATCTAAGATAAGGACAAACTGATTTCTTATGGATACTAAAATAGAGGATATAAAAACCTTAGACATCAATTCAAACTTATCATTCACATTGAAATAGTCAGGATTCTTTGGAAGCAATGAGAAGCTTGAAAAATCAAAGTATGGCATATACAGCAAAGAGGTTTTAGACTCGGAGGATTAAGATAGTGACAATGATGAAGAAGAATTCAATGAAAGAACTCTCTTACTAACCAATCTTAAGCTACTCGTGAACAGCAATGGAAATGGGAAAGGTAAGCCTATTGGCCAAATATCACTTTCATCTGTTAACTTTGAAAGAAAAGAAGAAAGAAAGAAGCGCACGGAAGAATGTCCAGCCAAGGTAGTAAAAGAAATAAGCAAAATTACAAACAATTGTGAAAATGGAGTCCTGGTGGACAGTACAACAATCATAGAGATAGACAAGGAGGAAAAGGGAAACACCTCAATAAAGGCTGGGTTAGATAAAAAAGAAGCACAGAAAATGATGGCATGTATCAGATTAATAATGTTGACGCAAAGGAGAAAGAAGGAATGAAGGAAAATACCTACATACCTACATTGCGCTAGAGTTGTGGAATAATTTCATTGATGCAACAGGAACTGATGCTGTTGTCATAAAGATTTTCTTGGGAAAAACATAGCAAGAGATGCTCAAAGGTAAATGGGTAATGACCAGAAAGGCCTCAATGAGATCGAACAATTGTGGAGGTGCGATTAGCTATTAGAATCACCAGGGGAGTATTAAGAAATAGACATGTAAATCTTGAACTATTGATCCAAGCTCTGCGACAATAAATCTAAAATAAAGAACACTATCTATTATAACACTCTCTTATACACTCAAATTAAAGATTTCATCAGAAGAAAACAGACAGAAAGAGGCAACTGGGCATCTTTGGAGCTTGAGAGACTGGTAATTATTAAAAAAAATCCCAGTTGAGAAAGTGGAAAGAACGATCACTAAAAAGAGGATAATGACTTCAGGATATTAACCTACACTATAATTCCATAACGTAGAAAACACTAGAATAAACATCAACTGGAAGTCTTTGAGGTAACAATCTAAGAGAGCCCACAGTCTTAAATAACGTTTATCAGGAAACAATATCAAAGTAGCCCAGGAACATAGTGCATGGAAAACGTTGGGAAAACAGCAAGCAGGAGTCATAGACATGATCTATCGAGGCAGTCTAATCTTATCTGCGAGATTGAGGACAAAGACTTCAGATGTCTTGGTAGATGGATCTCTTGGACATTCACCATAACTTGGAACGTTTTCTAGGGTCATGTTTGCATATTGAAATGGCAATGATAAAAGAGGCGTCCTTGAATCTGTTATAAACAACATGATAGATAT
Organism: Cyclotella kingstonii; assembly: GCA_036939535.1. Taxonomy (NCBI): domain Eukaryota; phylum Bacillariophyta; class Thalassiosirophyceae; order Thalassiosirales; family Thalassiosiraceae; genus Cyclotella; species Cyclotella kingstonii. The sequence goes on along the minus strand of JALLAW010000610.1, from coordinate 755 downwards.
ATAGACAAGTACAATCTGCAACTCTGAAGCAGATAAATATAATCACATGGAATATTCAGCAAATTTAATCAAAAAATCCAGAAACTGAATAGAATGAGGGACAATATGGTCATCTTATTAGACTCTAATGATCATATGAACATGGACCTTCATCGAAAATTAGAAAAAGAAAAACCAGGAATGAAAGAATTCTCTCACAAATAGTATTGGGAAAACATTTAACACAATCATTATTGGTGTTGACCCTATCGATGGAGGTTTCGCATCAAATACTTTAGAAGTCTTAAATGTTTGTTTTTCACAATTCACAAATTCCACTGGTCATCATAGATCCATCACAGTAGACATCTCAGCAAGATCAATGATAGCAGAGTACCAACCGAAAATAATAAATCTAGTATATAGAAGTTTGATTTTGGCCAACAAATTGGCTGTAAAGAACTATCTGAATTTATAACACACAACATATTGAGAGATTTGTAATATTCAATGAGCTTGCAGAAGGAGCGAAAGAATGCTTGGAAGCGTTAGAAGGGGAAATAAAAGCCTATTCAAGCAAATTACTATGATAAAAACAATGCAGAAGCGGAACCTTGATTTAAAAGACTTATTAAAGCCTATATATACTGGTTGACAGTGTGGTGTACAATCACCAGGGATATGTATCACGTCAACATCAAGGTCTTGAATCCTTGCTTCAATGTCATTCATCATATGACACCGATATGAATCCAATAATAGCAATGGATTAATAT
>JALLAW010000609.1:0-12119 GCA_036939535.1 Cyclotella kingstonii | reverse complement strand
CAGAATCTGGCTTGACGCCAGTGTTCTGAAATCATACTTACGTATTCCTAGCTAATCCATGGTCATTTGCATTGCTCATACGTATATCAACATACCAGCCTCTCACTGTATGTGACGTGGCCAAGTGGCACTTTCCCTGCTCCTCATTTTGGCTCTTATTTCCACATTAGCTCAATCTATGCCCACATTATTGTCTCCCAGGCATCGTCATCGACGAAAGCATGCCGAAACATATTTCAGATACAAAACTAAGAGTAGCTATAGTATGTTTCGCTATCCTTTTGCGACTACTCGTCGGAATCCACCCTCATTCAGGCCAAGCTGACTACCAAGGTAGCATAAGCAACCACACTGCCGCCAGTTCAACTCAAAAATATGGTGGTGACTATGAAGCCCAACGACATTGGATGGAAATCACCCTTCATCTTCCGCTGAGTGAATGGTACTTTCACGATTTAAAATATTGGGGGTTGGATTATCCTCCTTTGACGGCGTATACAAGCTATTTTTTCGGATGGCTAGCACACAAATTGGGCTCTCTTTCTGATGATCATTACGAAATCAGAAGCAACAACGACACATGTCAGTGGGACAACAACGTTTGTATCAACCATTTGAATCAGACAATTACAGAAAGCAAAAAGATGGATGAGAAAAGAAATGGCGCAAGAAGTATAGGTGTGTTGAAAGACATGGTGGCACTTTATTCCAGCCGATTCGGATTTGAAGACTCAGGAGGAAAATTGTACATGCGACTGACAGTTCTCCTCATGGATTTGTTGGTATACATTTCTGCTGTTTGTTATCTAGTAGACAGATTGACCGATGAAGGAAGGAATAATAGTCACAATCATGAAAAAAATGACAGTCGAATCACAGAGCGACGAGGGTCACATCGACATATATGGCCTTTGTCAGTGGCCCTCTTACAGCCTGCCCTAATTCTAATTGATCATGGACATTTTCAATACAATACTGTTTCCCTTGGGTTAGCGTTGTGGTCCTTTCATTTCATGACACTTCATACTAATCCTTTCAATAAAAACCGTCCTTCCTTCATAGGTCCGATTCTTGGTAGTGTATTGTTTTGTCTTGCACTCAACTTCAAACAAATGGAGCTATATCACGCACCAGCTGTATTTGCCTATCTACTCGGAAGATGTTTTCATTCTCATTCTTATGATGCGCCTGCAACAGTAGGTACTCTTTCAACGGTAAACGGAGTCAAATGTGTCCCAAGCAATGACAACTCCTTTGTGACATTGTTTGGTGCTTTGGCCATGACTGTAATTATCACTTTTTCAATACTATGGTTTCCCTTCGCGGTCTTTCAGAGAGACTCAATTCAATCGATAGTAGGGATAGAAAATTCAAAAATTAAGTTTCATCTGGCAGGAGTGAAACAAATTGTCAAACGTCTATTTCCATTCGAACGAGGTCTGTTTGAAGGGAAGGTTTCCAATGTTTGGTGTGCTTTATCTATCAAGCCATTTTCAATACGCAGCCGAATTCCTATTCAACTGTTACCATGGCTGGCACTGGGATTAACTTTGATGCTTATTGTACCCGCATGCTCCATGCTGTTTTTGGCTGGCAAGGGTGGAAGGGACTCTGCTGATACAAAGGTGAATAATCGACTAGAAACCTTGACTCGGAAGCAGCGACAGCTGAGACAATACCAGAAACCAAAAGATAGAGAATTACAAGATATCAAGCTACTCCTTTGGGGCAGTGCCTCTACATCTCTTGCATTCTTCCTTGCCAGTTTTCAAGTTCACGAAAAAGGGATTCTCATTCCGCTTGCACCTCTTTCTCTGCTAGCAATAGATGCACCACGGTTCATATCTTGGTTTTCAATTGTTGCCACTTGGAGCTTATGGCATTTGATTGTGATCGACCGCTTACAAGAGGCATACCTATGCTGCTTGGTTATATTCCTTTCGGTTATCATCATAAGTGCTCCTTCATCGACACAACTGATATCTGGCAACAATCTAGATATCTTTTCTTACTACTATCCAACTAGGCACTTCGTACCTCTCTCATCAATTATTATGATTCTCCTGCATATGATAGAATTTACAATTATTCCACCAAAAAAATTACCTGATTTGTTTCCTGTGCTCTGGAGTGTTGTTGGTTGTGGATTCTTTTGTTTCTCATATTTGGTAACAATTTGGGCAATGTCATGTACTACTAGATTCTGTCGAACACTTAAAAGATAGGATGTAAAGGTATTGTATCTTTCAATAAAGTTCTATTTTCTCAGTATTTAGATTGTGAGAAGCAAAAAAGATAACTGTACATGCTATTATGATTCAATAATGCCTTCATATGACTGGTGGAATTATGGTCCAAAGTACGCACAGTATTTGTCTCAATCTAATGCGCTTTTGGGCAAGCAATATCTATGCACCAAAGTGCCTTAGAAAATTCCATTATGCTACATTGTGGTGAAGTGCAAAATATTTCCTATTGCCACAATTCACTTATACTATGACGAAGCGACGATACTAAGGGCTAAGTAGAGTTTTCTCTACAATTAAATAAGTAATGCGGAGAATCTGAAAAGCATTAATCGTGATGAATATTTACAGGGAAGGAGTGACACAAAGCGAGTTGACCACATGCGCAAAACATGAATGTGGTCTGATACCTTCCATGTGTTTTGCCCTAGTTTACACACATGACTCATGTAGGGTGCTTACAAAGATGTCTCATTATGCACATGTAAAGATAGTTTGAGGTGTCTGCATTCATTCTATATATGTTGATGTGACTCCATCTATGATTGTCGGATCAATTCACTTTTAGCCTAGTCTGTCAAAATCTTATTTAACCATTTTAAAATGAGGTCAGAAACAAGGCGATCATATCTTGAACTTTCCAACTCAAAGTGACCAACATTTGGAACAATTTCAATGTCAACTTCTACCTTGTCTGTGGGATTAATTGAAAGTTTCATCTTATTTAACATTTGTTCAAGTTGTTCAACTGATGTGAATTCATCGTTTTCTCCCATAATGAACAGTTTCGGTGGCGCCGATGGGTTCTGTGTTGTTGCTGCATTACCGCATATATTAGACAAAAGTGACAAAGAGTTTCCAGCCATTGATGAAAAATGTTGACCAAACCCTAGAGCAGCAAATCTACCGAACGTATATCCTACTGCAATATAGGCCGCTATTGGGTATGACCTTTTACTTGGACACTTAGTTTCAGCTTGAGTTGTACTGCAATGTTGTTCCTCTTCATTAATCTGTGCCTGATTAATTAAGATTTGAGCCATCGCTGACCCAGCCATTGGTGCCCCCGCCGATGATCCTAAAATCACAATACGTGAATCATATGTTTGAATAGCCCATTGAATAACGTGTACGATTTGCTGGACCTCAAAGTAATGTTTCGAAAAAATTCCCCCCAACATTCCTCCTCGCCAAAAGGGAGTGGACTTTAGCGTAAATGTAATGACACGCCATTGAAAAGATGGAGAGCAAGAAATGTGCCTAGCTATGCCTCTTGTGTTGTGCTCTCCACCGCCGAGCACGGCCCACGGATGGACTGTTACAATAGTACCTCGAAACCTAGTGTTGGTATTCAGTGGCTCGAAAACATGAACTTCCATTTCGCCAACCGATTGAGAGGAGGGGATGGTATGAGTGGATACAACGGGTTGAGGCACTGCTACCATGGTTCCTAACAGTTCTACGACTACTACACACTATCATCTCTCTAGAGAAAGAAATGTTTGACCTGGCAACTTTGAGAGATTCCTACCCTAAAAAAAGAACTTTTATTTTTTTACCCCCACGACATGACCTAAGACTCCGATTTCGGAGTAGAGGTCCTACTTTTATCCTACTCCTACTTTTCAGTTGGATCCGACCAAAAATACCCTGTATAGAACAGCACTACCCTCTAGAGAGAGTTGAGGAGGATCTCTCTCTCTAGAGAGAGGTGTGTGTGTGTGTGTGTCTCTCTCTCTAGAGAGAGAGTAGGAGGGTTCAAAAAATAAGAAGGCATCGAAATTGCATTGATATGATGAAGATATTTGCCACGGTCGGGACAACTTCATTCGATGATTTTGTCCAGTCAATATGTTCACTTCCCTTTCTAACTGTCATGGCTCAAGTCGTAAATGAATTCAATGAGACGTCGGTAACATCCAGAATAATAGATTCTATAAATGAACCACGAACTGCTCTAAGGCATGGGTTAGTTGACACTGACCATGTAGAGATGGTGATTCAATATGGACAGGGGAAATGCCCGAATCATTTTCTAGCTTCAAACTTTGACAACATTAGATTTAATACGCACATGGAGACAAACAATGAAGACGACAGCTATCATGAAGGATCAACCTCGGTATCTCTTCCGATTCAAGCTAAAAAAGATGGAACTAAAGTTCATTGCCAAAATACGAATCTATCCATAAAGTGGTATCGATTTAAGCCATCACTCTTGCCTGATATGAAACAAGCTAATATTATTTTAACACACGCTGGAGCTGGTACATTGTTAGAAGCATTGTATACTACTTCAAGAGCGGCAACGGTGACAAAAAATAATAATCAACGAAACGTTCCTACAATCATCAATGCAGTGATCAATTCAACATTAATGAACAATCATCAATCGGAGTTAGCTGAAGAATTAGAAAAACGGAAGTATATACTTGTAACAAGAGACTGCACACTCTTGGCTACCTATCATGGTGCAGAGAAGTTTTGGAGACAAATGAGAAATTTTGTTCCCATATCCTTTGTTGGTGGACATGCAATAAATTCAGTAGGGCAGGCAGATAAAGTATGCCAAGTTAGTAGTTTTCAAAGAATTGTTGATCATGTTAAGGAAATTTCATACATTGATGATGAACAGGATTGTGATCAGTTTAACAAGAAAGCGGAATGAAATTGACAAGAATCAAGCCTGATTATCTTTAACCATTCACTACTTAAATAATTTCATCATAGGCTGATCCTACATCAAAAAATGACTTATTCAAGTTGTAGAAAATGGCTACAATAGGAAATAGCTTGCGATATCCACTTATTCGACGTGGTAGCTTTATGTACTTTCGCTGCACACTGTAGCTGAACAAACAATTCGCTTGAGCTCTGAACCCTATGATACAAATTAACGAAATGTGTACCGTTTTCTTCAGACTAATAGGGCGTTCAGTACAAAGTCGGTGACTTTGGACTCCTAAAATGACAGAAACAATGTATATTTAATGATACCCTTAAAATTCCTTATTTACTCTCTTAAATAATTCACAAGATGATGGCTGAGCTCCGTCAAAAGTTGGCATATGAGATACTATCAAATGAACTTGGCCGTTAGTTCATGCTTTAAGTGGTTTGTTCCTGAGACCAAGCTCTAGACCTCTCTTCCACGTTACCATCATGTCATTAACACAAATCTCACCGACTTCATCAGTCTCTCTCCCATACAAAGCATTGATAATGCATCCAGAATGACAGGGATAGATCTGATTCTGTTCTAGCCCGAACCCCACGTCAAAGTGTCCCTTCAAAAAGTTTGAGGTATCAGGCGACGTTTCTAACACCGCAATTTGATGATGTTCAATACTCGTATGTCCTGTCAAATCTATTGGAACGTAAGGAACAGTATAATCTAAAACCAAGCGACATTTGTAAGGGGTGAGTTCTCCTTTCTTAGAGCTAGCACATCGAGTAGGCGCCAATGCTTTTCTGAACTTCCGCGGCGAAAGCTGTTTCCCTATCACTACAACTCTATGGTTCAGCATTTCCGATAGTTCAGACGTGTAAGTGACATTTGGGTGGTCCAAAGTGTGAGAAAGAGAATAAATACGAATTTTGAGTTCTGGTTTCGTTGTTAGAAGGTGTTTGCAGACCGCATTTCCAATTTTTCCGTTGGCGCCAATGAAAAAGATGGATTCTAGCGCGTCAAATCCTGGTAAATCAATGAGTTGATGGTAAACTGAGGCAGCTGTCATCGTGTCTCCTGTCCACACTTTGATACCCTTGTCCTTCAGATAAGGATCAGCCTTTACCATATCTGAAATGAGTTTTCCACCATCGTTCAGCTGTTTCATTTTATTCAAATTTCCAAGACCGAAACATTTCGTTCCGTAACTTTTGTACTGAGAAGAGATGAGCTTCACAATATCTCTGTTAACAGCAGAGTAACGGCTCGGATGGATATAGTCAATTGGAGTGCGACAGATGCATATGACGCGACCGATAAGTTTGTCATTGATCATGTAGCGAGAACAAGTGTAGGCCGACACAAACAGCCGAATCACAAGTGCAGCACAGTTACAAAAAAGAAATTCCAGTTGATAAGGAAGATAGTGGAAAGTGCGAAAGGGTCCATAGGCAGAGTAAACATTCCACTCTGGACATTTTAGGAAGTGAGCTAAACCAGCATTATGACCAATGAACACGAAATCCTGCTGCTTAGAAGGAAGGAGACGATCTGTATCAGTCTTCTCATATTTCCTCCAAGTTCCAAAAATATGATCCCATATTGGCATAAATAGTGCATAATTGGCCCGGAAGTAGGCATGATGTCCTAAGTGGAATTCTGGAGTGTAAAACAGGTACTGGAACGGTGAATACTTGGAAGTAAAAATAGGATGGCGATACTTGATGTTCATATGACCGTACGCGTTAATGAGATCAAATAGCACCAAATACCCTCCAATAACATTCCAATGCATTTCCCAATACATGATGAACGGCGCGAAAAATGCCGGGCCAAAAACTGCAATGTACACGAAATGCTCATGAAAATTTTGTACCAAACTTGTCGTTGGAAGAGTACTAATACTTAAATGATGAAATCCATGCATAGCCTTCATAATTTCTGGAATATGTAGCCATCGATGTGCTGCGTAATAGAGCGGTTCAACCAAAAAGATATGAGACCAGAATACACGAACAGCACTCAGCCAAATGACTGACGGACTAGAGAAGAACATGGAGGGAAAGAGGACCTGAAGAGGAATTTGGGCATACATATGTAAAATGGTCCCCACGAGATAATCGTCACCTTCACGTTGAAGTTGCTTTGCGGGTAGTTTGTTTAAATAGTTATCCTTGTCAAAGAGTAGATAGTGTAGTGATAAAGTGAGACGTGTCGAAACAATACGAGTAATACCAATTACGTAGATAGGTATAATGGAAGTATTGAGGAGTAAGCAAATCAGCGCTGGGCCGAGAAACCACAGGAAGTCATATTGAGTTGAACGAACATGGTTAGAGTGAGTTGAAGTAACGGCCTTAATGTGCTTGGTTTCATCGTTTGTTGGACGTGTCGAATTATCGTAGGCATTATTAGCGAGGATAGAGGTCGCAGAAAGCCGTTGGGATGGGATAAGTTTCTTGTTCGTTGGTACGCACATGATGCTTCTTGTCGAAGGAGTGACTTTTGATTATGCTTAGAGTGCAGTTGTTAGTTCTCGATCTTAATCTACTATGGTGGTTTCTGTTTGGACACAACCTAATGGTAACCGTGATAAGTGTGGGTTAGTGTCAAAGCCGAGACAATCAGCTATAAAAGATTGCAGATTCTTCAATTTAATTGTGACTTGGAAGTTAGAATGCACTATCTATATCCATTTACACTAAGCTGCAGTATGGTGTACCATATTTATTTTAATGATTGTGTTGGCTCCGTCCGAGTCAGACAAAATCAACACGTCGCAGAGGTGGTACAGGATTTTTTAAGCGTGTAGTACTGTTATTCCTATTGGACACTGTACATAGGTACCATACCACGAGTACAATAGTTTCTTTCATCCATCGATTCAGATCATCAACAAACGCGTACGTGTTCAACGTCACTCATTTCAGGTTCAGTGTCCAGAATTCACTATGGTATGGTACCTACCTACCAACCATTGCTATATGCCGTTGTCCTAGGTATTCTATTATAGTACTCCTACTATAGTGCTACCTATAGTAGTATCCACTCCTTCCCACACAAAGTGAGACAACAGCTATCCCACTTGAAAGAATGAACCACAAAGTCCTTCACAAAATTACTCTTCATCCTCACCACAGAGTTCATCTCCTGTTTGGTGCCAATACTGACGTCGGGAAATCTATTGTTTCTGCTGGACTCATACGTGCCGCTGCTTCATCTGATTTGTCCCATGCAGTGCATTACATCAAACCTCTGCAATGTGGTGGATCAGACCAATCTTTCGTTACGCGTCATTGTCAACATATACTAAGTGGAGTGAACGATAATCGTCGAGATTTCCGAAGTCAAACATTGTTCTCATGGATGACTCCAGCTTCACCGCATCTTGCCAGCCGCTGGGAAAACCTACCTGTGAGTGACCTTCAAGTGGTATCTGCCCTGAGAACTTCACTAGAAAATAACATGGCAGGTGATGACAGCGAGCAAGCTAAGTCATCAGAAAGTATAAAATCAACTACTATCATTGAAACTGCGGGAGGAACTTTGAGTCCATCATCGTCATCCCCTCTCAACCAATACTCAACAACAAGCAGATGGGGATGGTCAACACAGGCAGATTTATACTCTTCACTGAATATTCCCGTGGTCTTTATTGGTGATGGAAAATTAGGTGGGATCAGCGTCACTTTAACTGCATTGGAGGCCTTGAGCAATAGAGGATACCGAATTGATGCAGTGATCTTCTTAGAGGGCAATAACAATTGTGATGAACAATCTCTAGGGAGCGATAGTGAAACGAATTCCATTCAATATGCAAAAGGAAATGCCGAGGCATTGTACGAATATATTTTGATGCAAGATGAGAAAAAACGTGAATCTAAATCTTTAGATTTAAAGGATGCAATCATAAGTTTGCCGCCAGTGCCTCCGATGAGAATTCCATTAGAAGAGTGGTACATCAATAATCATGACATATTTTTGAATGTGCATCATTTGCTCAATCATAAATGGTACAAATATAATGAATGACTTCGAATCATTCATCATTGCATGTTGAATCTTTTCCATTCTACATTTCGTGATCAAATAACTTCATTATCAAATGAGAACAGGACTTTCCTTCTTGATCTTTACGAGAATTCATAATGCTCCTAGTGATGTCAAATCGCATAAAGAAGTGTTCAACCCCATCTATCACGAAATTTAGTACCTACTATGCTGATAAGGTTTTCCTTTTCATTGAAAGTTTGAATGCACATGACGATAATTTTGTAAGCAAGTTTCCCCATTCTTCACATGTTCCGTTGCCAGATTGCCCTCTCCCCCCCCCCTCCCACCCCTCCCACAGCTCAGTACTGTCGTTTCTCATGTCACCATTTACCAATCATTTAAGATCTATCCTATTTTGTGCATGATTATGATTTGTCTCCGTAAGCTTTCTCTTGAAGTTGCTCTTGACTTTCCCTACTACACTTCCATCCAACCCAATCTTTGTTGGAGGCCGTGGCTAGAATAGTATTTGGCTACAAAGGAAGAGCGTTTAAACTTATAGACTGCATCAAAAGCAGTGAGCTGAAATGGATCAACCTCTGTAGTGCTCCACTTTAACCCTTGTTTCAACATCTATTAGATAGAACATTAAAACTAGATTGACAATGACTTCATTACATGATACACTTGGAAACTATGGTTTACTGCCTAACTCAAAAGAAATCAGAGCATCAAGAAATGTCAGTGTTTAGTTCAGCCCTTAAGTAAGTGAGAGTCATTCTGATAAACAAAACCAATCTGCCAATGATGGAAATAAAGCACTTCCCAACAGCTGATAGTAGAAAATACTAAAAATCTACTAAAATCCAGAGAAATTTGAAAGCAAAGAATCTTGCTGTCTAAAGCTTGAGAAAGAACTAAATTTATTACACGCAACTTACCAACACCAACATTTGACGACCTCTATTACTTTCAGAAAGCAGAAAATGACAGAAATCTGTACGGAATGAAGATGCCAAAATAGCATACATAGGATCAAGTTACTTCCTCCTAGCTCATTGGTTACAAGATGGAATCTTCAATGAAACTTCAACTCATTATTTTTAGGTTATTCCCCATTTTAATAAATGTTGTTAGGGCTTTTGACACTTAAGACATGATTCACCCAACAGACATAGACATCAAAGTGGTTGAACATGCTGATTATTTCTATTCACAGGCTCAGGTAGCTGCAAAGGAAAATATTCTGAGACCAAAATGGAAATTATTGTTTTTGACATTGAACTAATACCTACCTAGACCACAATAAATCCTACATTTTTCTTATCAGATCATGAGATGTATCCAAGAAGAGGTGCAAAAAATGTATTAAGGCACTTCACTGCTGCATTGTACGTCAGTCGAAGGACACATCTACAGATTCAAAGAAGAGAATAATTGAAAAAGTCAATAGAGAATGAGGACAAAAGAAGAGATGTCCAGAAAATGTCACTCATCCATCATGAGGATGATTAAAATGACCTCTACTACGCGTTCAACAGGATCAGGAATGAAATTGAAAAACTTACAGGAGTTCTTCAAATGTAGCATTGTACAGAAATAAAGTTTTAGGAAAAGCCCAGAATAATGTCTTACTGGTGCATTGCATGACACTCAGAAAAAATATGTATCTCAAATCTGATTTAACTCAGAGCAATTGAAAAGTCATAAGAGAATGGTGATAGCAGAGAAGGAAGAGCCAAGAATTGTGGCTCATCTATCATGAGGATGATCCAAATGGCTTCTGCTACTCCGATTTAACAGGAAAAGATATTGAACTAGTAGAATATTGCAAGACCTACGTAAATGTAATCTTTTACAACAAGAGTTATCACATCAATTCGATAAACTTGGACTTACCATACCAAGGCTTTCCAAATCCATGGGATGGTTCAAGCTAGAGGATGACAACCTGCTGGAATCTAAGCACTTTATAAAGGAACTGGTTGAGATTGTAGAGGGGGAGGCTCTGAACATGCTCTATGTGGTCAAAGTCATGATGCTTGATGTGAATGTGGAGAGAAGATACAATCTTGAAGGAATTGAACAAAAGCCTTTGTGGAATATACTTCAGATGGAGATTGGAGAAGAACCTGAGGAAAGAACTTTATTCTTAGGGGAGTGTTTTCGAGAGATACTCAAGAGGAAAAGGAAAGTAACTGAACAAGGAAAGATCCAGGTTCAGGCGCGGTGAATGATGAGTAGAACAATGAAACCCTCTGTCTTCAAATCTGACAATGGAGGGCCAGTCAGTACAGTCCAGGGAGTAAAAGCAAACAACCAATTAGAAGCACAGTATATTGTTTAAACAAAAGTAAAGTGAAAAGCAATAAGGATATTTTTCAGGCTATGTAAACTTTCAAAGTAAAATTAAACATAGGCTAGTGCAGACTGAATGATTAATGAAGGCTGCAAAATGCTAGAACAAAGCTATGAAAACAAGAAAATATGTCATTGCCTAGATGTGGAATGCTCAATCAAAACGCAGGATCTTATTGCAAACTTAGTGGGAATAATTCAGGATAAAGAGGGACAAATTAGACTGATAGTGTGTCTGATGGAAGGATGTGTCCAAGACATCACCAGAGTACTCAAACTTCATCAGGTGGAAGAGCTCTGTGAAAAATACAAAGTTGACTCTGCTGGACTTTTAGAAGTCAATATCAACTGGCAATACCTTAGGGCATCTCATCCCAGAACAAACACTTTATATCAATGTTTACAAGATAAGGCTGCATGTATTACAATTTCTTGGATTGATGACAATTTGATAGTTGGGTCAAAAGTGGCTGTGCTGGAAGCCAAGAAGGACATGATGGTGAGATTTGAGTGTGATGATTGTGGTGAGATCAAGGAGTATGTTGATTGCAAGGTCGATTGAGAAGGAGGGAATCGAAGTTCACTCAACTGGTCCTTTTGCAGAGCTTTACAGACAAGTTTCAACTACCAGAGCGGGATGCGGTACCAGGATCAGTACTACCCAAAGTTGAAAAAAGCAAGGAATTAAGCAGAGGGAGGCAGACTAAGTATTGATCGGGTGTTGGGAAGCTGATGCATATGATGCAGTATTCTTGCCCAGAGATCTAAAACTCTGTTTGAGATTTGGCCAGGCACATGACAAAGGCTGGAGAGGAGCACTTTGACGCTATGCTGCTTGTCATGAAGTAATGCGT
>JALLAW010000608.1:0-12118 GCA_036939535.1 Cyclotella kingstonii | reverse complement strand
AGAAATAAAACGCTCAACTTACATAACTTCATAATGAATATATATTGAGCATACATTCTAACATGCTGAACCGCTCTTGTCCCAGCATTTATCACTTTGTAGTCTCTCTCTTATCATCCATAATTTATTACCTCCAATAGAGGTAAATAGTTTGCCTGTTGTTTTGTAAGCAGATATAATTAACTCGCTATTTCCTGATGCTGAGCTAGAGGAGTCATAAATCTATATGATGGTGTTGTGAGCTCTTTTCGTCCTGTAAATTGTTTCCTGACACTTTTGCTGAGTCATTGGCTTTGGACCCTAACAAATGTAAAAAGTTTACTTTGGGTTTAATCCTCGTTTTTGAAACGTTTCCACTTTGATTGGCGTAGTAACTTCCCTGCTATCCACCATTTTATCCACTTGCTCAACCCGTTTTCGAACAGCCACTTCTTCAATCTCATGTGTATCTCAAAAACGCATAAGGACTTAGTAACAATAGACTTAAGTTGCTGGACTCATTAGAATTAGGCTATTTTTAGTCAGTTCCTTTACCCAGACTAGTAGTCTCACTATTTTCAAGGTTTTTCGCCTGAGCCCCAGATGTTCCAGTTCACTTCTTATCACCAGCTTCACCGGCCTTATGTGTTTTAGTTGGAGTTGTCTGAAGAGTAGGTGAGGTTAACATGAGTCTGCTTGAATTCTTGATTTCGCTTGACTGCTCAGTTTGTCGATACAGTAATTTGTAAATTGTTCTTTGAAGTGATTGGCTTTGATCAAGTAAGCAAACTTGTGTGTTTTAATTATGGGACTTTTTGTTAGAGAGCTACACTTTTAAAATGAGTTTATGTTCTTTTGTGTTTAATTTGATACTTGAATATTTTGACTTGTTGCTATTGCTGCGTCTTTTATTGTAAAAGGACTTTTAAATCGATCATATTTTTTCAATATCAGTTTTATAAAAATAAACCGCACATGAAAAGTGCTTACTTTTTTACAGGCTTTCCAATGTAAGTACTCAGAGACTGTAGTTGTTTTTAGAAAAATAGGTATTTAACAAGATACCTTTGAATTTTTCAGTCTAAATTTTGAATCCACCCGCAAGCTACACCATAAGTAGGAAGGAATTCAAAATGTTTCCATATAATTAAAGTGTGTTGTCCAATGCACTGTAGAGCAATTAAATTGGTCATGTATCTGCTGAGTTAATTAATGGAGAAACCCCATGTATTTGCAATACAAAGGGTGATATCATAAGGATTTTGCAGAATTTGGGTGAGGCAGTCTAATATCAACTAGATGCCCATTGAATAGTCCACCAAAATTTGGATTTGCTAAAAGTAGGCGCATCATACAGTGGTGAGTTGACTCCTGAAAGAGCGCATCATTTGGCTGTTTAGCAGCTTTATATAGCAAGCTATATGACCCACATATTGAGCCAGGTTCTTTTTTGTGGATCTCATCTGAAACATGGGACTTGTACATTCAAGCCAATGGATGACATTGTCCACGTGGATGAAAGTGCTTTTATATTACCAAGGTCTAGCAAAGACATTACCTAACAAGAGATGAGGATGCTGCATACAGGGCCATGCACAACAAGTTACATATTGGAAAAGTGATATTCTTAACTGTAGTAGACCATCATTAATGGGTCCCTCACCTCAAGAAACAATTTAACAGGAGAATTACTTTATGCCCCTTCATAACAGAGAGATTTGTACAGCATTCACACCAGGGAGGTTGCCATGTAATTGTAATTTAGTTAGCAGTAAAGTGTTAGTAAGCAATGTCTTTGCAGCTTTGCAATTGTTTAATTTGCAGATATATTACTCTGACTACATTCAAAATTTGACCCCCACACTGGAGGAGAGCACTCACTGCCAATTTCTTTGTTTTTTGTCAAAACAAAATCTCACAAAGTAGCTATGTAGGATTTGTCCAACACATGAGTGTCATAGAGGTAAGTGAAAATCCTATTAGAATAAAAGACCAAATAGTAGTATGTATCTAGTAGTAGTGGTACCATACTTCTGTTACTCCAGCAGAAGGTTGTCTAGAGCCAACCTTAGCACACATTAAATAGATGGGCTGATAGGCATGATGCTACATGGGCCACCCTGGAACCAATGACTTGAAACCAGAAATGCTTCTCAGGGGTAGTAGCACATTGAGCAGTTCCCCTGCTGAGGAATCAAGTCTTGTTGGGTGTCCACGAACATGACATACACAGCGTCTGTAGTACGTCAGGTGGGCATCACATCAGATCTTTGAGGTCCGGTAACATCGTACGATGAGCAGGATGAATTGTTTCTGCCTAGTAGTTTTTGCTGTCGCTCCATTATGCTTATGCTTCTCTACAGTCCCTTTGAAGACTAAGACGTCCACATTCATTCAAAGAAGGACGAAACCGTTGAAAATCGGTGTAGAAGACCTAAATAGTATTCACCACCTAACTACATTGCTCGTACCGGAGCATACAAACTGGATAGCCCATTCTTCTTTCCATGTCTCAGAAGCTGCTCTAGCCGACAAGGACAATGGATGGTGGGAATCATACATTCAAATATATAAAAATGGGCTAGTGTTCGTTCATGACAATTTAGTAGACGGTCCTTTGAGGAAAATTGGGTTTACGCAGACTTGGGGAGTTTCCATATTTGTCTTTACTGCTGGTGAGTGTGAAGCGTCTTTTCTCTATGGCCCATGAATTCTATATTTTTGTTTTGTGCTAGCCTTTGACATGTTGTAAGATTAACGATGTGCATTTTACTTTCATCATAAATCTTATTCCTTTTCAATGGTTATACTCGCTACCCATCAACCAACACTCCTTCGGTGTAGGTGTCCGTTCATTGCTGATTCCATTCTCTTTTCAACAAAGCAAATCATCAGAATACATGAAAGCTCTCAAGCCATACACCAAGAAAATCAAGGAAAAATATTCTGATCAAAACATGCAAAATCGTGCCATCGCTAAGCTTTATGAAGACGCAGAACAGAATCCACTGGCAGGATGTATTACATCTTTCGCTCAAATTCCAATTTTTCTAGGCCTATATCGCTCTGTAACGCGTCTTGCACAGGAAAATAGATTGGATGAACCTTTTCTATGGATTCCATCACTAGAGGGCCCAGTGACAGCCGAAACAAACTATCGAGGAATGGATTGGCTAATCAAAGGCTGGGTAGATAGGACTCCCGCTTTGGGTTGGGAAACAACTTTAGCTTTTTGTGTGATGCCTGTTTTACTCGTTCTTGGTCAAAGTATAACTATGAATGTTCTTCAGCAACCAGACGATGAAAGTGCTAGTTTAGAAGAGAAAGAGCAATTGAAGACGACCAAAACGGTTTTGAAATTTCTTCCTTTGATGATAGGATTCTTTTCTTTGCAAGTCCCTGCGGGTTTAACAATATATTGGTTCACCTCAAATTTGTTTACTGTTTCACAGAGTTTGATTATTCGTGGATATTATGCAGCAAACCCACCTGAAATTAAACTTCCTGACTATTGGGGAGCTTTGGACAAGGGAGAAGAAATGTCAGCAGATGAGAAGAGAGCAGCAGCAATGGCAGGACTGTCAACTGGTCCCAGTTATGCTGAACTATTAGATGGTAAGTATTCTCTGTTATCGCGTTACAGGGCCTGCTTCACATTCTCATTTACTTTTCGATGCTTGACTCTTTACAATACCTCCTTACAGAAGCCAAATTTCATTATGTAGTGAAAAGGGATCCACTACGGAAAGATAGCAATGCTTGGGCAAGTATTCAAATGAATAGCAGGAAGGAAATTCCAGAGGAGATGAAGAGTTGGATTAATGCTTAGTGCTTGAATTTTGCTAGGATTTTTCTGGATTACTTGACAGCATGAAATTCGCTAATAAAGCTGAAACTGGAGTAAAACCAAAATAGCTGAAACATTCACATCACTTATTAACAAGTATCACTTTAATTTGCCCCTTCAGTTTTTGAAACTAAATCTAATTCTGATGCGTCAAAAATGTCAAATCACCGCTTTTGTCAGAGCAACGGTGAGTTGCTGCGAAAAACCTGAGTTAATACATTTTTTTACCGATCGATGCTAGTATGTAAAGTACACATTTCGGAACTAGAGGACATGCTAAGTTGCGAATTCCAACGATTGCTGCAGCATTAGTATTGGTACATTAAGACCAGAACAATATCAACTAACAGTTTATTTCCAGGTTTATCTTTCAATACAAAATAATATCATGTCATAAAAATTACTTAGAAAAGGGAAACTATGAGCGGGACTTGGGTATGTGTCACCATCGCCTCATTATGAAACCTTTCACGCGCAAACTTGCTACGAGGGACTGTGACAAACACAGTATTAGTTACGCGAATGATTACACTTTTATACTGCCCATCATATGAAGTTTTAACGCCTACGATGCGATGCACAAATATTGTTTTCCTCACAACAAATCATAAATAAAAACCTAAAACACAACACGAATAACGAATACCTCTGAGTACTCAGGGTTAGATCGCTGTTATACTGCTTTATGCAACATACCAACCATAGAAGTAATACTGTTCTTATTACAAGTCCACCGTGTCTTCGGGTTGATGTGACCGAGACATGAAGCTCTGTCCAGCCCTCACAAACTCAACAGTTCCCTTGCTATCTTTGCTTGTCTGTGTATTTGGTGTAGAAGGCATTTGAGAATAGAGCATAAACTTAGACTTATCGTTCGAAATGAGAGACATTTCATCTTGGTCATTAAGAATCACTGCATTTCCATATGTTGAGAGATCATCTTTGGGAGGGAAAAGAGATGAGTTCCTTGGCTTGTCACCAACATTGTGATTTGTCGAGCCGTAATCAGGTCCAAGCTCACTAAACTCTTCAGGAAACTCATGAAATAAATCTTCATTAACCCTTTCGCGTTTGGTGCCTTTGCGTCGGCGTAAAACAAAAAGTGATACAAGTACCAGCAGAGTACATACTCCTACCAGTGCAATGAGAATAATGGCGGTTGTGCCAAGTCCTCCCTCTCTGTCATTCGTGCCTTGATTTTGACTGTCTGTAATGGCTTCAACGGCATTGGATACTTCCCCACTTGACGACTCGCTGTCAGATTCAACAATGACATCATTCACTCCCAATGCCTCGTGGTTCTCCGCATCATTCAACACAAAGTCAACAAATGATCCAAGATCATTTTTAACGCTACTCTCTTCAACAGTATCTTTTACTGACGCTGTCATCCCACCTTTTACAATTCTGCACTTTTCAGAATCCGCCAATGTGACACCCACGCAACTCTCATTAGTAACAACTTCATCAGAAGGATTAGAGTTGAATCTATAGTACGTGATTGCTTCTTCCATGTCTCTATTTTTAGATACACTAACATCACTGCATTTTTCAGCCATAAGTTCTGTGTGAATCAAATTTTCTATGCCTGCAATAGATTTTTCAAAATCGATAGATGAATTGGTTATCAAGGTATACGTGTAGTCAACAACGACATCTTTTGTTTTAAAATCGTTCGTTACTGCAACTCCAGCAGGACACACATCATCCAGTCTTGCTGTTGGTGTTGCTGCTGGTGTTCCACCAGGCGTACTTTCATCTACAGTATCAACTAAGTCTACAACATCATTTTCACCAGTGCTGACAACAGTTTCAGTACCGTTAGCAACAGTGGAACTGTTCGTTGTAACATTAGTTTCAGTGCCATTACTTTCTTCTCCTAAACTGCTTGTCGTACTGGTTGTTGTAGTTGCTGTAACTGTTGTTTCACTTCCCGTATCTCCTCCACTTAAACTCAAACTCGGATTTGTTGAAGACATTGTCCCAGTTTCTGCATCTACTCCTCCTAGACTCGGACCGGTAGTTGCAGTTGTAGTCTCTGTAGAAGTGGAAGTAACTGGTGATTGCGTCGGAACACTTACTGCTACTGCACTCTCAGTAGCTGGAGGCGCAACAAAAACTGATGGACTAACGGAAGGAACACTCATGGTTGGACACGTCCTATTCCTATCATTCGCTGTGAGGATGCCATATTTTCCATCCTCAATTTGCCCTAATGCATAAATCACAGCTCCATTGAAAATCCTGTCAGGCCATGTGTCCAAAAATGGATATGACTTCGCGGTTCCTACCAAAAGTTCCAAATGGCCCATGGAACTAGAAGCGAAGACGTCTCCAGTCTTTTCTTCAAAAACTGGTTCTGTGTATCTCATTTCTGGAATGGTCATGGTAACATAGTACGCACGGGTTTTCCCAGGGCCTATATATGTCGGGTCTATAGCATCAACGGGAAGATGAGTGGGTTCTTTCTCACCCATGCCAATGGCTGTGGCAGCACCCAAAATGGACCACGTGGTAGAAGAAGATCCATCTTCGCTTTGAAATACGTCTGTTTCGAATCCAACATGAGTCCCTTCCTTTGAGTACACCTCCACACAAATTTCGTCAGTCATAAATGTGCTGACTTCAAAAGAAATCACAGTTATTCCTTCTGCGGGTCCTCCTTCTTCAACAGTAGGAACACGAATATCAAACATGAGTCCTGACTGCTTTAGTCCTCCGTGGAGAGTTGTGGCAACCTTTTTCAAAGTAAACCCAAGGGTCGATGGTGCAATGGATGGATTATAAGATGGGGCATTACTTGGAATCTGACTTGGTTCTGAATTAAAGACTATAACCGGAGATACTGTTGGAGAGTTCTCAGTAAGATCGGCATCACATGTGATCAGTCCTCTCTTAACAGCTTTCGCAGTTTCTACTTGATTTTCATCTAGAATTGCTGTTAGATTGACGTTGTTCCCAAGACTGTACAGAATTGCACCGTTAAACATGCGATCGGGCCAGCTTTGAGCGAAGGGATAGTTCTTGGCAATCCCAGTTAAAATTTCGACGGTCATTCCACTGTTAGAATCACCAGCTTCAGACTTAACAAAGACAGTTCCTGTCTTAGTTGTGCCATCACTATATGCTGTATACCTTAAATTTTCATCCTGGGTTGTCACATAGAACGCTCGGGTAGAATTCAGGCCTATATAGGCTGGAACAAAGCTACCGATTGGGATGTGAGTAGGTGTTTCCTTGCCGCGGCCAATAACGGACACACTGCCCAGAAATTGCCAGGAAGACTCCAATGTGTCAAACCCTTCAAATCCACCCTCCTTAGAGTATATCTCGATACAAACTGTCTCGTCCAAAACGGGTGTCAGAACGTCTAATCCCAGGACAACAATACCATCTGACGATGCAGATACGGCTGTTCCATTTCCATCTGTGATAGGAAGTACCTGGACATCAAACATGACACCATCTTGGATCCATCCACCTTCATAAGTAGAAGATATCTGATACAAGTCGTTTTCATCGATGCGAAGACTTTTCGACAATTGAAATCCTGGATCAGCCACAATAGGAGTCGGTTTTCTTTTCGGAAGTTCTTCTATCGGTATATTGTCTATTATGTCGGCTTGTTTGTGCGCTTTTCCCTCGAGTTTGGGTGGTAGTCGACGTGATTGCTTTAGTGCATGTGAATGTGAATGCCATGATGTTAACAAGAGGCCTGCCTTGAACGATGACTTCATTATCCTATGAGTATTGACCTGTTGATTAATGTATGTTTCTCTTACTTCTTGCGTTGAGGCTGTTTGTTACTGATGACATGGATGAATTGATGCGAGCCATCCACTGTTAGTCTTGTCATCGGGCTTCTATGAAGCTGAATCCTGAAATTTTCGTTAGTTTTCCCAAACAAGTCTTGGAAGTGACGAAGAACAATCTACAGTCAAGTAACATTATTTGAGATTACATACCACCCCTCTCTCTCTCTCCAGAGAGAGAGAGAGATACTTTCACATAATAATTCAACGTGAACTGCACAATGTCACCTATAGTAGGTGGGATCAGTGTGAGAGTGAAGTAGGAGTATCGTATTTTAGCTTGAAAATTCCAAATTTTCATTTATATAGGCCTCAAAAACCTTTTGGAAAATGGATTTTTTTGTACGACTACTTCTTTTCCAATGACAATAACTTTTTATTATTGGTCGTACAAAATGAGACATAAATGCAACTATGTAGAGTAGGAGCTTTTCAAGAAACAGGTTTTTTACAAAAAATCTGCATGAAACGATTTTTGTTATCCACTGCATTAAAGTGGCTAAAACAAAAGATCTCATTGCAAGCTTTCTAGAAAAAATGTTATTTTTTTTCAGTCCAAACATTTTTTGAATTATGGCCAATCATAGTTTAGTCATGAGCCAGAGGGTTTCATTATCAAAGTTCTTTTTAAGAAATATGATCAAAATTGCACACATTTCACTACATTTTGACACCTTAAGGTATGTTTTAGCAGGCAAAAAGTAGCTCAAATTGCTCCTCTTTATCTAGGGGTTCCAAAGATGTATTGATCATATCATATTATTTGAAACTTGTGCCAAAAATTGAAATCCTCCCTCCTGCTACAGAATGATGATCACTGATCATGGACAATCACCACTGATCATTGCAGTGTTATAGAAGAAATAATCATAAAACATATTATTATTGTGCTGATATAATCATGGTTCAACCAAAAAAAGCATTTAATACAGAGGAGTCTGCAGCATTAGCAAACAATTGTTTCCTCTTTGAATTCTTTCAGCTGAAACCTGCTGCGCCACAAACACCAGACCCAAAGCCAAGGGGTAGACCAAAAAAGAGAACAACCAATGCTGGCCGCCTGTCAACAACTGTCAATGAGGAAGAAGTGTCTGATACATTGAGTATTGATGTAGCTACTACCATTGATGAGATCACAGAGCTGGCAATGAAAAAAGCTGCCAACACAACACGTATTAATTGGGGGAAAAGCCCTCATCAAGAGTGGCTGATTGAGGCACTAGACAACTGGAACAACAAAACTGATAGTACACTCGATGATTATGGAGAGGAAATTGCAGATTACCAGGTGTATGCAAACAGCTTGAATATCCCTCCAAACACTTTCTACAAATATATGCATCTGAACAAGAATAAATGGCAAATGTTAGGTGATGGATCATGAGGGAAAACAAAGTTATTGACAGAAGATGAAGCTAAATTAATAGAACAAGTTTTTACACTTCAGGATCACGCTAACGACAGTTAATGATGAGGAAAGCAAAAACAATAGTGAAGCAAATAAGCTCCCATCAATTCAACATCAGTGATTGTATTACATGTCAAATCATTATGAGATATGTGAGTCCTGCAGCTCATAGCACGGGACTGTTAAAAAAAGGACTGGTGAAGGTTCAAGAAACAACAAGTGACCGGACCAATATCAATGTCATTGGCACAACCTCATTGATAACATGTGTAATCAATTTCGTGATCACAATAAGGGAATGTGCAGCAAGACTGGCAAGACATTTGGGGAGTTGATGCATCATTTCATTATTGGCTTAGATGAGATGTGCATCATGAGTGATGCACATGGCAGTTTGAAAGTTTATGGATCTGCAGATAAGAAGAACCATGAATTGCGTTTGCAAGATTGTCGCTGTTCTATCACTATAGTCCATACAGGTACTCCAGCGGGCACAACTGGGCTGACAATTGTTACATTGAAGGGCAAGGATGCAACAAAGCGCAAAATATACACGGACGATTTTTCGCAGAGGTATGGGTGTGCTCCCAGATCAACCGTTCTTTTCAATGAGAATGCGTACATGTCAAATGAAACATGGCTTCAAGCATTGCAAGCAATTGTAGCAGGCTACCGCAATATGCCATTCATCAAGGATAATCCTGATTGATGGATGATTTCAAATCACATGAAAATGTCATCGAAGCTCACAAATATCGTCGCGATATACGAATCATTTCTGTCAAGGAAGAGTTGAATACTTCACATGCTTATCAAGTTTATGACCAGTTGCTTGCTAAGAAAGACAAGAGAACAGTGTCGGAAGCTCTTTGCGATCAGAGAAAGATTGTAGCAATACAATCCGACAAGAAACACATTGACCAATACGCTCTTGTACTTGCTGGGTGAGGGAATGTCCTCCTGAGTTGTGGACAAAATAATTTTGCAAAGTGAACCTTTATCCATGTACTCGGCGTCCTTTTAGTGAATGAATGGCAAAGATTAACAATTTTGCTGTAGCAGGAAGTATATTCAAGGAGGAGAATTAAGGGTCAACACCTGACGAAAAATTCAGTATGCTTCCATCGTTTTGGCATGGAATGGAACTGGGTCTCAGAGGAACCGTCATTACTGTTTTCTCATGCGCGCACCTGAACTGCTGCATTCGTCAAACAGATTCAGGACGAGTGTTTAATTCCTACTGGACAACTCACCGATTTACGAACTTGCATTATTCTTGCACAAGAGCTCCCAGAGACGTTGGACTTTGACATCGAAATGATTAAAGCTGTTCTTGTCAATAAAAATAGTCAAGGATCTGAATCTGAGGAAGATATCGAGTTAAAAAATGCGCGTGCAGCAGCGACTTCCATTAATGCTGGGCTCGATTACTTTCAGTTGAAACCAAAAGATGCAAATGATAACATGAAGTTATCAAGATTGTAATTGTTTGATCATAATGTGAAGTATCATAACATTAACTGCTCGAAAGAAGGAATGAAAAAGAATGGCGTTCGTCCGTCTCCAAATTTCCCAAATCATGCACTTGATGATCATCTCCTCCAGCCTGATTCCTTGGAGTGTATTATGCCATCAGAAAGTGAAATACGGCAAGGAGTTGTCATAAATGATGCAATTGGTGACCGCGCTGAGCGTAAATGTACAGCCCGGAAGTTGACAAACATTGGTACATGTATCGAAATAGTGACAAGAAAATAAAAAATGGAGGAGCAATTGATGTTTGTATCTGCAACCGCAGAAGTAAATAGGAGTAAAGATTCTTACTAGTGTCCTAAAGAGTCAGCTGACTCCCACGCACGAAACAACTTGTTCAGTCTTCTGTTTCTCACACATTGACCCATATACCAAGACATTTGTTGACATGACATTCGCTGTCCATGTTGATGAAAAGTGGTTATCAGTCACCAAGATCGAGAAGAAATATCACTTGACTTGAGATGAAGAGGACTTCTTCATGGCAGTCAAGAACAAACTTAATATTGGAAAAGTTATATTCCTTATTGCTGTGGTCCGTCCATAATGGGGCCATCATCTCAAGCATCCATTTAAGAGGAGAATTGAAATATTTCCCTTTATGACAGAAGGAATTCTCCAGCGCTCTCGAGAAGGAGGCCATCACAGGGAAGATGTTGTGCATGCCATCACGGGGGTCAATATTGACCTCTGCAGCAAGATCATTCTCGAAAAGGTTCTACCTGCCATTTAGACCAAAATGTCAAGGTCACGCAGAACCATTGTCTTGCAACAGGACACAGTCCTGTGCACATCCTCAAGGATGACTTTGCCTCCTGGCAGGCAACATTGGATCTCAAGATCCAAGCGGAGATCAGAAACCAGCCCCCTACCTCCCATCCACAGCTCTGAACTTCTTAGATCTGGGATTCTTTACCTCTTTCCAGAGTATAAACGATGATGTTGTAGATCCTTCACTTGAATCATTGATAGTTGCTGTTATTATAGCATTCAATGATGACGAGAGGTCAAATTTAAAATGAGTTTGGATGTCTCTACAGTTCGTGGCGATGCAGATTATAATGAAGGATGGTTGCAATGATTATAAAACAAAACACATCAATAAAGATTGGTATGAGAGGGAGGGAAGTCGGGTCTGAAGTTCGAGGTAGCTGATCTAGTTATGGAGAAGATGGCTGAGTTCCAGGGGGGGGAGACAGAGGGGTATGAGTGTAGCTTTTGTTTCCATGCTTTATTGTTTTCCTTATGCAAGCATGATTTTTCTTCTGAGGTTCTTCTTGTCAACGCATTCAAGCTTTTAGACACATTGAAATAGCGCTAGACGTATCGCCTTTAAAAGTAGTTTAAATTAGTTTTTAAATGATGTCTTCACGATATTGTTAATTGTTCTTTACATTGTCGGACATAGTAAGGGGACCAAATTACAAATGTATGCTGGAAAAGTGGGAGAGTGCTGCTCACTAGATCACTCTCCAAAATTCACGAAACTAGTAGATTTCTATGGTTTAGGCTTTAATGGTAAGCGTGATTTGGGTGTGT
>JALLAW010000607.1:0-12151 GCA_036939535.1 Cyclotella kingstonii | reverse complement strand
CTCTCATCCTACCTTGGAGGTAGGATCCTACCTCTGTCTAGAACGACCCTAAGAAAAATTACCCTCGTATGAGTGACCCTAAATAGTGATCTGCGTCAGCGGTGATGGAGCAGAAAAAGGATTTCCTTAATCGAAATCCTCGGAGAAGTACCTGATACAGCATACCATGGAGTTATTTTCCAAATTGAAAACCCTCTTCCATTCCTTGACAAGAACGGACTCCCGCCTGAAATGAGACCAGGAAAGGGTTTCCTTAATAAAACCCACCGTGAGATGATTACCAGTACACAGTATTGTAGAGATGTATTCCAAGTTGATAACTCGTGGTCAAGAATAGTAACGTACTGATCGTCTCCAAGTTGATTTGGTAAAAAGAGGCAAGCCTGTTTAAAAGACTTTTCAGTTATTACCAAGTCCTTCGCAGGTAGTGATTAGCAGGCAAAATGTTCATCATCAAGGGAAACCCAAATTCGCAAGCGATAACCATGACAAACCCTATACAACAAACTGAAGGAGTGCATGAAAGCACTTAACTACCCAAAAGGCAAAACTATATTTAAACATCCCTTAGTAACTGAATGCGGACACGCATTCTGCGAAAGTTGTGTGGGAACGATGGAGGCCCCGGAAAACTCGAAAGAGATAACAAACGCTGCAAGCTCCTTTTTGTGCAATGGGATCTTCACCTTAGATCCACATGATTCGGATGAGATTTTCGATTTGAAATGGAAAAGATAAAATCATGCTTAAAGGAAAAAGGACGTGAAGAGACTGTTCTAACACACGGAAAAGTCGATCAGCAGGAAGAGAGTCACGTCGCAATCAATTATACGCGGATTACTTAATGCGCCAAGATATCTTTGAAGTTGACAACGAAGAAGATACGAACTGCGGGAGTGAGGAAAACAGCAATAACATACCACAACATCCCAACAGACACCACTCGGATGTACCAGAATTGATACATTGTTACATGATGCAGAGTCTGAGAGGAGTGATGAGGCTGAAGGGAATGAGAAGAAGAAGACGGAAGGTTGGTATCATCACAATCAGGACCGATGACCTCACCGTGTTTAACAACTCCTGCTACGAACACAAATCTTACAATCAACAAATCAGGAAAAGTATTTGTGGAGTCAACTGGGAAAATCGAGGTATTTCAAGCGTTGTTCCTTCCTGATGAGATCAAAGAGCAAGTAAAAAGTAGGTTTTTTGGGAACTGTGATCCTTCCAGAATACTGATTCAAAGAAAAGCAAGGAAGAATTACGGAGCATGCAAATAGGTATACGACTTCGCACTGAAAAGACAGTCTTCCGCAATGGAACAAGCTACCTTCTTGCTCACTTTACCGGTGTGTGGAGACCGCAAACGTATGACATACTACCTTATCACATTTTTTCACAGATCGACTAGGCAATAATAGTTGAGGAAAGCGAATAAATCATCAGACCGTCACTAGAGCTAAGGGAACATAATCTATTCAGTGGACAAGTCAATCCAATTAGGTTATATCAGTCTAATCAAGGAAGGATGTGTCTTTTAAATGAAGTTACGGGCCATAAGAAAAACCAGAAATTCCCTCACATAAGAAAAACGACTAAGACAAGCTTTTGTTATAGCGGTAGAATTTATGAAGCGATTCAAGGGGGAGGAGATGACGCCATACTTGTAGCGATTCTAAAACACCACGCTATGAAACTCCATAACACAACAACAGAAGATTTTAGAGAACGATTTCAGCTAGACTTAGTGACTAATACGGAGAAATATTGTGATCTTGGAAGGAAGAAAAAAATATTTTTTATGGAAACGACTGAGTTCACAACTTATTCGGCCAAGATTAAAACTGTGGGTAGAGAGTACCTGATCATCATGTGTGACGCAGAATTTATAGAGGCAAAGATCACAATCTTCACTGAACAAGAGATCAACCAGATATTCACACCAGAAAGCAAAGTTAGGCATGAAATAAACGTCCTCCTCACATCTAGACTAGATATCTGCTACCTGAGGGGAATGGCTACATCTAATATCTCTTCGCAACCGAATAAGGGACGTATAATCTGAGAAGGAAACAAGTTTTGTCGATCTCACTTTGTAAAGGAAACCAAGCAGCACATCTTCGTTGTTGTACAGTCAAGCTGAAACATTCTATACGAACAAAACAGGAAATTGAGGAGATTCTGAGGAATAACGGAGCAAACGAAGAACTGAAGGACATACTCCTATAAGAATAGGATAAATGGGGTCGAATTGCCCAGATTCAGAAGTGCGTTAAGAGATATTCTAGTTCAGTGTTCGGGAACACGAGTAGATTTTTAGAAAGGTAATAAAATATGGCATTAGATACCGATCACAAATCACCAATGCCATATCAACAACTTTGAAGAAGATTATAGATCTTCATTAGAAATCAAAGACTGCACAAATTCTTACCTCAAAAACAATCTGGAAACAATTAAGAAAAGCTTAATGAAGGTGGCTCCAAATGACTGGGCTAAAATTAGTGGACACAAGAATGGGGACCGCCAGCACATTCCTGACCTAGGGACGATGCTACGAGAAAATCATCGTCTCTTTGTTTTACAGCAAGAAATCCTGGTCTGCCTTGAACCCGTTTTCCACTAGATCAGACTCACTTATCCCAATCTGACAGAGATAAAGTGGGAACATTAAAATCAAAACCAAATGCGGCCAGTCAATAAGAGTTCTGTCACCATTAAGTACATTTGGACTATGACAAAACGGTGTACAGGAAAACAGTCATGGACCACCCATTTCAATCATCTTCGCCTTGGATCCATGGTAACTAACGTACCTGCCCTCTTTTGAAGATAGTGATAAAAAGGTTAACACCACATGGATACCCAAATATTCAGTAATGCTAACAAATCACTGTTTGTATGCAGGAGCAAACACTTCTGATAAGACTATGTCCAGATTATTCGCTTACCTCAGAGCACACACCTGCAGGAAGAAAACGCAGACTAAGTCTACCTTTTGATTGGTCAGACATTACGAAAAAGCAGGAGAACAAGAGAATTATCATGAAAGCATCAGGATGGAGTGGTACATCTTAATAAAAGGACAAGAATGAGAGAAGGGAGATTACAATTTCACGTGCTATATATATTGTATAACATATTTGTATAAGGTGCTGAGACGAGGATATATCGTACGTTTTACAGCAAACAGTTATGGGCCACTGAGGCCGATGCTTTTTTGCGTCATTGCAGTGTATATTCGACGGCAATAAAAACTCTGTCACCACTGATTTGTAGACCATAAGTGGTAATTTATTTAGATATGTAAAAAGAATTTAATTTATTTAGATATGTAAATTTAATTTAATTTATCTTAAATTCAGTTGCTTGCAGGCTTTTGCCAAATGCATGAAGACAATGACCAGACAAAGGTTTCATTCATAATCCTTAACTGTCAATGATTTGATTGATTTGATCATATCGTCCGAGTGTTCATGTTTCTGTAGGTAAAGCAGTTTGAACATATCAAGTGCTATAATTATCATAGTGTTCTTCACGATTGGGAGTAGCGTAAAGTAAAATTCTTCACAGAACATAGTATCTAATTACTTACAGTAATTTATACCGAACTTACTGAGGAATTCGATTGACTATAGGAAAAAAGGCGCCGACAGCAGCGGCGGAAGAGGTTATTAAAGGAAAAAATGAAGCTGGTTGTACTAACGCGGAAGATTGAACAAGGTTGAAAACTTTGGGCCAGGCATGCTGCAGAGACAGCGAGTATAGTCAGCGCACTTAAGAAAACATCATTGAAACCACTACACGTACAAATCAGTGCTAAAGCACGTAGAAGTTATGTCTACAAGCGGTGGTGACAGTGAATTGGGGAAAACTTTCGATGACATGATGGCGATGGAACAAGACTGAGGAGGGAGCCTAGAAGACAAAGAGGAGTGAACGATTCAGATGAAAAGATGGAAGAATCAGAGGGGAACAACATCTCTTTAGGAGGCAAAGCAGAAAAGGAGATTCGCAACAAGATAGCGCTAGGCAAGTAGAGGAACCTTCTGCAGCTTCGTCGAATTTCAAAAGTAAAGGGAAACATGACAGGGAAATCACACTGGGTTCAAAAGGAGTACAATTTTGTAAAAACAAGGCTATTGCTGACTTTGTCATAAGAGTTCATGAGACTTCTTGCGAGTATGACACTAAAGGACAGAAAACAAGAAACAAACTTTTAGATAAATTGGTGATCGCGATTTCTATCATAAGGTAAGTGACAGATACGAATGCGCAATTTATCACAAAAGAGGGAACAGGGAGTCCTGCTATCACAAAAAGAATCGAGATGCCTATTTATGCGAGAAATGCCAAAAATTGTTTTCGCATTTAAAACTCGACCAAAGCGTTTCCTCTTACCAGAGACAGTGAACTGATAAAAGAATCAGCATTTTTGGCTGGATCGATTGAGGTAGCAGAGCTTTGAAAACTATCGGAAGAAGACTTGAACAATGAAGATATCCAGATGAAGATTAAACTGTTACACGAACTCAAGTCAGTTCAAAATGTCGTTATGGTAGGAATATCAAGCGAGATTGCGGCTGGTGCAGTTAAAATAGAGATGACAGAGGGCCTAAGAGATATGACCGGAGCTACTCTGCCTGAATTTGCAGTTGTGCAAGGATATCCACCGGGGATGCCATTCGATGATAACGAATTTAAAAAGAGGAGAGCTGGCCATGGGAAATATAAGCTGACTTTCAATCTACGTGTTAGTGTGAAAGAGAAAGCGAGGCTGAACAACATCCTCGAGACGACTACGAAACAAGGGATCTGAAATAAAATCTGGGGAATCTCACTTAATGCTCCTGATAAACAAGACGCAGAAGGGGATAAAAACAGCTATGTCAGGAAGATCAACATCCACAAAATGTGTATGCGGAACATGGGTTGTGTCTGAGTTCCTAGTTTATTAGCAGTTAAAAATGCGGTTGACTTGAACTATTTACCTCGCTCAGAAGGATTAACTAAGGTAGAGAAAGAACTTTCAGTAAGGAAACTATGGACGAGTTAGAAATAAAAATGAAAGAAATGATTGTCACTCAAGAAAAAAAGAGCTGTCAAAATCAAGACTAAACATAAGAAAGTTTGGTATTGTGTTTCTAAAGATCAGTCTCAAAATTTAGCTGCATCTTTTCAAAGCTCTGATAGAGACATTAAAAGGTACGCGGGTCTGTTTATTAAATGCCCCGCAGCTCAAATCTTGGATTCGCCATAATTGAGGAACATGCATCGAACATATCTTAGCTTGTGTGTTATTAGACGGTGAAGAAACGCTAGGATTATCCAAGGATGAGAAAAAATTAACTTTAAGGGAAAACGAACCGGTTGATTTCGACTCATTTAGCATTCATTTGGGACTCTCAATTTTCGAGAATAAGTCGTATTAATCTGAAAGATGCAAGGGAGGTTCATTCTACAGCGTTGACTTTTTTGAAGGAGATTCTGAGGAAGAAGATGAGACAGTTGGTTAAGTCAAAATCTTGTTTGACAATCATTATTTAGTTAATGAGACTAGCAATGACACACAAATATCGTCAGGCGAAGGTCAGTCTCTTTCACTCAACGGAAGTAAAAACAAAAATGAAGTTATGGATAAGTACGAACTTGATACAGAATCAGTAGAAGAGTCAGGCAACTTAAAGATGAGGAAACTCTCGAACACCTAAAAGATAGGGCATACCAAAATAAGGTTGATGAGATGGAAAACCATTATCTGGAAAGGCTCAAAGTAGAGGAAAGTACCATTTTAGCAGGTGAGAACGTAAAAGGAGCCAATAAATTTATTCAAGATCTGGCTGAATCAGTCGATGGTGAAGCTCTGGACACGCTCTGTTTGATGTGCTTAGCTAAATCGAAAGACTTATCTACTGATTCAGTTAGATCTATTCTTGAAAAGGAAGGATAGATCAGACTCACGATATGCCAGATGGGAGGATGCGCCCAAGACATCACGCGAGTCCTCAAATTCCATTAGGTAGAATAGCTTTGTGAGAAATCTGAGGTAGATTGTCTAGGTCTACTAGAACTCAATATCAACAGGCGATATCTTCAAGCTGGTCACAAGAAATTGAGCAACTTACGGCAATGTCTGCAGGATGAGCTAATATCATTTCAACGAACAACACATGGAAGACGGTAGAAAAGCATCAACCGGGTTAGGAATAGTCTGTAAAGCGAAGCTAGCAAAGTACGCCAAAGGCTCAAAAGAGGATTTCAGAGGTTTAGGTAGGTGGATCTCGTGAATATTTCATAACAAGAATATTTTATCAACCAGGTTAATTGTAGTTTACAGAAATGGGAACAATAGAAAAAATGGACTAAAATCGATTTATGGACAACATCAGAGATATATCGACAGAAATAATATTAGAATGGGAGACAGGTTGATATAAGCCCAAGATATGTTTGATAATGATCTTATTACTCAATGCATACTATGGATTGAACGAGGTGGAAAGATTATTCTTTTGATTGATGCAAATGACCCCATTAGAGACAGATTATTTCGGGAAATAGTATAAAGTCTGTTGCTTTTAGGCACAAATGGTGGGGTTATAAAGATTTCAGTACTCACATCAACGGTTCAGTTCCAATAGATGGCAGTTTATTTCATCTGGATTAGAGGTCACGAACGTTTATTTTTTAAACTTTACTGAGTCTCCAGGGGATCACAGAACAGTTGTAATAGATGTATCGTCAAGACCAATGGTAGGAAAGCAGCAAATAAAAATCGTTAGAGCTGTTGAAAGAAAACTGATTCTGTCCAACAAAAAAGCCACTAACAAGCATATTAAGTAGGTAGGGAACCAATATAAGATTAACAGAATCCTAAAAAGAATAAGAGAATTGGCGAAAACGAAAACAGGGCCAGAAACAACAAACTCTAGCAATCAAAGAAAAAAATTATTCAGTCAGATAACCAAAATTAAGAAGTACACCGAAAAAGGATGCTGGAAAACTTTGACGCTAGAAGGTGAATATTTGCCGCTACAAGTACTGGTTCGATAAATGGTAATCATTCAAAGCTTTGCACAAAGAAATGACATTGTAGGCTGCAAAGAAATGGATGTAAAGGAACTTCAAGGCCAAAGCAAGTACTGCAGAAGGAGATGAAAAGAGACTCAGCTTCAGGCGAAATCCTTCAGATTAAAACAAATACAAAAGTGCCTGGCGAAAGCAATAGCAGAAGAAGAAAAACTGAAAACAAGTGAGAACAAAGGTAAAATGAAGAGGGAAGGAGCCAAGATATTTTGAAGTGCAATTAAAAGGGCACTTAAGGATCACACTCAAACATTGTTACCAGGGTCACGAGGGAGATAAATGGAGAACAAGTGGTGTATGATACTAACGAAAAAAGTTGAAGAAGCTCTGAAAAATGAGATTGAAAAAAATTCACTTTAGTCAACAGCGCTCCGGTTATTAAGACATACTTAGGAGAGAGACTTAACTATTTTCAGGATAAGGAGTTAGCAAGACTAATTCTATCAAGAGAGTTCAGTCCACCTCAGGAGCTAGATACAGCAACTAAACTGATACTCGGGGAGATTAGTATAGTAGGGAAAAGTCTTACAACGGAGAAACAAGAAGAGATAGTAACTGATGAGGAGGAGGTCTCAATGTTCTGGAGGAAGGTGAAAGAGTTTACATTGTCTTCATAATCGGAGATTCACTTTGAACATTATAAAGTGGGTATTCAAAGGAAAATGATCCTAGAAATGATGAGCACTCAACTAAATCTACTTTGAAGGACAAGTGTTACACCAGAACGATGAGGAACAAGACTTCAAATTCTTCTAGAAAAGGTAGATGTTAACTGGTTCATAAACAAACTTTGAGCAATCCAACTATATGAAGCAGACTTAGATTGTTATAACTAATTTATTTTTGGTCAAAAGGCTCTCAAGAAGATCACGGAGTTGAATCTTTCAAGCGAAGAAATTTTTAGCCAAAAACATGAAACGGCCATCGATGCCAGTTTTGATAAAGCACTAATGATAAACATCTTAAAACAAAGAAGACACGCTTTAACTATTTTTTCAATAGATACAGAAAGCTGTTACAACAGAGTTAATCACATTCCTGTCTCTGATCTGGCTTACTTTACTGAATGGAAATGTGAAGGCTATTTTACCAGCTCTTAAAAACTTAAGAAGCATGAATCTTTTCTTGGGTGACTCGGTTACCGACATCGGGGTGGGACATAGCGATCTTCCTATGATGAGTCTAGGGCAAGGAAACAGAGCTGCTCCTGCCTCGTGGTTACAACTCAATGCATTTCTAGTAAACAACTTCAAAAAATTTGGGTAAGGTGCGAACATCGAACTCCCCCTAACGGAGGAAAGGATTGAAGCGATGGGTACACTATTTGTGAACGACACAGATATCAACATCTGGAGTGAATACTGCGTAAATTTAGACTCATTATGGACAACGATACAAAGTGCAACCATAATGTGAGCACTACTTTTTATTGCTTCAGGAGGGGCAATCGAAATCAAAAAGAGTATGTGCTATGAGTTAGACTGCCAATTTTAAGAGGACTTCTGAGGGGAATACTGAAGAGATCAAACAAGAAAAAGTAGCTAGGAGCAGGACATCGTTAGGTATCATAGAAGATCCGCTTCAGGGGTACCTCGATCATTCAAGCTAGCTCCAAGAAAAAAGACAATAAATGATTAGATATATTAGGAAGCACAAAACTTCCAACACATATCACTTGGGTAGCGTACAGGAGACAACTATGGCCAGGTTTAAGATATGGAATAGGAACGCTATCTAACAGTATAAAAGAAGAAGGCACTATATTCAATAAGAGCGATTGCAATCTCCTTCCGACATTAGGAATGTGTAGAAAGATGGAGAAATGCTAGAGGAGACTGCATCACACGTTTGGTCTTTTCGACTACAATGTCGAAATAGTTATAGAAAGACTGAACCTCTTTCTTCAACATTATGAAATCAACTCGAGTACTAGCTTTAAGCTCAAATGACTCTTACAATTGTTACAGATTCGAATTGGATCATCAGGTAGCCACTTAACGCAAAGTTTCGAAAGCAGAGTCTTTTTCGCTTCACAATCATGGATTAATACTTTCTGGTTTAGCTTAGATAAGAACAAGATCAAGCTAGTTATGTACTACGATCAGTTGGATCTCCCAAGAGAAAGAGATATTATGCTTGTCGAATTATTCGTTAAAAGATCGATGAAAGAAAAAGACCTAATCTCAATCAACAAATGCAGACTGGTTAAAGGATATTCTTCTTATCCAATGCAATAAATGCAGATGGAACGTATCTGGAAGAGAACGCATTCGTGAAAGAAGATAAGATAAATTCTAAATTAATTTCCTCCCATGAAAAAACAAGTGCTAACGACTGACAGCAGAGAATGTTTTTTGGGAAGACAGGAAAAGTGAACATGAGATGAGTGGGGAAGGACTTGGCAGATGGAAAACACAAGGATACAGAATTTGGGAATGGTTATATGCTTCTAGGGCTGATATGATTTACATGATATCCGACGGGTGTTGCTTTACATATGAGAAAGATCAGGTTGCCAAGACAAGGAATAATTAGGGTTATAAAATCTATAGCAACTGAGGTAATGAAGGATGTGTTTTCAGCGTCAGTTCAAGGAAAAGGAAAGGAAGTGATTCTTGAGAGTTTTCTAAATACAAGCTAGTTAATTGGTTGAACGGAGAAACTAAGGTCAGATCTAATATAAAGATGAAGAGGGAAGTAGAAAGAAAGATTGAAAATTAGATGCAAACTAACCAAAAAACGATGCTTTTTGTTGAATGGCTAAAATTAAGAATAAAATCAAAAAAATCAATTCCAGTGACGGATGGATCCTTTGATAGAATTCGGGCAGCGAATATATGTGGTTGGGGATGGATTTTTTACATAATTAGTAAAGGGACTTGGTTCAGAGGGAGAAGCTGGGAAACGTCAGAAGAATCTTATTCGTTTCATTCTGAGTTACTAGGTCTCTACACAATCCACGTTCTCCTAGAGATGATGACTGAAACTTGAAGAACAATAACTGGTCTATCAAGGCGTTATGTGATAACCAGATGGCTCTCTGGATAGCTACTCAAGCGACAGGGCGAGGCAAACCTTCAGCCAACTGTGACGATGCAAACAGAGGCTTCAGGAAGATCAAAAACTTGATTAAAGGCCAAATCGTCCACGATCATGTCAGCTCTCATATGGATAAGGGCTTGCCTTGGAGCCAACTGAGTCTCAATAACACACTCAACTGCTGGTGTGATAGATTAGCTAAAAGAAGGAGTTAGCTCATAAGATAAAAAACGAAGGATTATTACTTCTGTAAAAAGCAGCGGTGGTGATAAACAACAGTAAACTAACTCAAGGCATTGGCAAACCGATTAGGTTCGATTTAGCGAAGTTACAAGCCAAGGAATGTTTGTGCAATGAAAAAAATATGAGAGCTGGAAGGATGATCAATTCGAAGAAGTAGACGGGTCCAACCTTCAAAAGGCTCTGGCGACGTCGACAGATACGTGTAAAATCAGGCTTTTAAAGCAACACTCTGGCTTCTACGGTTCTAGAGCTCAGGTCGACAAGTTCAAAGGATAATTAGGGAATACTGGATGCCCGAATTGCAACAGAACGGAAACAGCAGACCATTTAATGAAGTGCGGACATCAGGGCAGAACAGAACTTATGATAGAGTCCATCGATAATCTCTCCTAATGGCTGAAAGGCAATGAAAAAAACTGACGAAGGAATTTGCTACTCGCTTCCGCTCTATCTGAAATTCAGGGGAACACGCAGCTTCGAATCTCTTGGAACAATGTCGACAAATACGCAAGCCCGGGAAAGAAGCCAAGATAAGATAGGTTGGAGGAATCTGATGGAAGGAAGATTCTCGATCTGGTTTGAAAGGATACAATCCAAGTGTTTACGAGAAAAAATGAGAATGACGGGATCAGACTGGACTAAGTAGTTAATTAGACGATTGCTAAAAAACATATATGCACAGTGGATATATAGAAACGTCTCTTTACATACAGTCGAAGTGAATAACTGTAACCTAGCAGAGATGGAGGAGGTTGAAGATAAGGCTAAAAACTAGCCCACACTAGAAGTCCAGACCTCCCAAACGAGAGGCAGTATTTACGTGAATTTGAATTAGCGCCGATGGGTGAATCACTAGCAGAGAAAAAATACTGGATCCTGGCGATGGAAGCAGCGTTACAACAGGTGCAGATGATCAGGAAGGATAGCAAGAGTTAACGAAGGTAATCGATGGGAGAGATGGGAATTCGAAACAGAGCAGAAAGAAAAGGAGTGGAAAGATCATCAAGCTGAGAAGAAGATAACGCAATTTTTAGGATAAAGCAATTTCTGAACAAAGGTGAGCGATCAATTCTTGTAGTAAACGAAGTAAGAATGAAAACACAAAAATGGATACAGTAGGATTAGAGGGGGAGAGGATTCGTCAATCAAAAACAAAACAGGCGGAATGTGAAGGTAAAAAGAAGAGTGTAAGAAGGAGTTAGGTACAGCTAGACGCTATAAGGCTGAAACAATTCAAGTTTCATAAACACAAATCCAGATAATCTAACTATGAAAAGTAACAAAGAGCTCCAAATCGGAGAAAACTATGTGGAGTTAAATGTACGATTTGACATACGCAAAGTTTTCTTAAGGTTGGTACATCACGATCGACGATTCGCGGGGAAAAGGGGGGATGTGATACTCAAGAGTAAATAGAAGAAAGCGTTCGAACAACAAATTGCGAATAGCAGAGATGGTTCCTGGTATATAGAGTAGGTACGAACGAACAATTGCAAGATAAAGTTATCCTTTTAACGTATGAGCGGCAGAGTGGGTCGTTCGTGTATGGGACAAGAAGATGATATGCAAGTTCAGCAACTTCGCGATCGACAATTCGCGGTTTAATAATTTCAAAAGGTGGAATTGGACAACTGACATGCATTACGCTCGATGATTCACGAATCGGCTTGTCAAATCGGTAAGAACGCAAAATCGAGCTTTAAAGATATTTTCATAACAATTAAGGTAACAGGTTGATAGTAGGCAAATAAGATTGAACCAATATCAAGCATAGAAAATT
>JALLAW010000606.1:0-12139 GCA_036939535.1 Cyclotella kingstonii | reverse complement strand
TTTCTCACAAATGCGATTTGGTCACAATTAGGTTTGGTCGAATTTCGGGAGCGCTCCAGTAGCATTATATTCCTCTGCTTTCACTCCGATCTCTTGCACCAAGATTTGATGACGTAAAGATTATTGCTCCTTGTATTTTGGATATAGCATGGGTTGAATTTAGTGGACATAAACATCACACCTCTTCACGCTCTCACGCTTGAGAGAAAGAGCGCCATAGCAGAAACACCTTACAGCGATAGAGCTGTGCCATGGTAAGACAAGAACACCAATTATCTGAACATTCTCTCTCTTTGCTTCATGCTGTAATGAATCGTTTTGCATAGAACATTTCTCTTCTTTCTCCTTTGAAAATCGGAGTAAAATCCACTTCGACTTGGCACTGCAGTGCCTTCCGTAGCCACTTTTCCTTTCATAGAAATGGACTTGCACCAATAAATGCCCAGGATGTTCATAGCGCTTTGATCTTCATCAGTAGACCGTGTGGATACACAAATTTAAGACATTTCTGCAGACAGGAGACAAGCTCCTCTACCATCAAAATGCTGACATCCCTCGACATAGCAGATACTAAATCCAAATTAACACTAATGTCAGGGATAGGAAGAAGCCTTCGTTGCTTCTCTACTCATGCATCAACTGGAGACTTTTTTGAGGGGAAACCATCTTTAAAATATGTCAGCTCCATGCGCAAAAGTTATGCCTCTATGTCGAATGAGCAGATTCTACATTTTGCACATATGCAAGTACCTGAAGCATGCAGAGAGTGCATCATACGAGACGTTATGCTGGTTGATCAGATTGAATATGATGAAGTAAGTAGCCATGTGTCAAAAATATGCATTTTTCTCAGGTTGTGATTCTTTAATCAAATTTCCTCATCGATATAAAGGCGAAGAAAGTCTTCAATGAAATCGCTGCGACAAACCGTAAGGGTATGCCGCTCTACGGCCTTCCATTTAGAGCTGGATTTATCGCTGCTTTTGTGGGAGGCTGGGCTAGTATTCCGTTGGTTTTTGATGTAGAGACCATGATATGGTTTAATCATCATTACGTCACTAGTGAACTACCTCCGCCAGCAGATCTAGAGACGTGGTTGGAAGTGGGAGCAACGTGAGTTTCTTCATGTTGCACTTGATTACTGGTTACCATTCCTCTGAAAATAGTTTCTTGAAATTTTATTTACCGCCGTACAAGCTCCTGGAGTTGGATGGAGCCTGTGCTTGGGCAGGTATCGTTTTTCCTCTTGTGCATGCAGTTCGCTAGA
The DNA here is from genome assembly GCA_036939535.1 of Cyclotella kingstonii. Lineage (NCBI taxonomy): Eukaryota > Bacillariophyta > Thalassiosirophyceae > Thalassiosirales > Thalassiosiraceae > Cyclotella > Cyclotella kingstonii. The sequence continues at coordinate 10,872 of JALLAW010000606.1, read as the reverse complement.
TCTCAGTTGCAGAACTTAGGAATACGCCCTTACTTTCACTGGCAACAAAAGCGCCGTGCGGATCGTCTAGTTGCAAAATATCCTCAATATCATGCTCCCTTCTTGAGGGCTTACTCTGAGTCTGACCAGTTATTCGCACCGCATGACTTTTCGGACTGATTCAAAGGTAATTGATTCAGAGCAACAATTTTTAACGTCGCACTCTTTTTAAAGACATGTCAGATATAATCAGTGAAGGATTTAGGCCTGTTAGTTACGATAGAAAGACGGGCATTGATTTTTCCAACACGTACTCAAAACGATACTGCATTACTGCATAAATCAAAATTCAAAATAAAAGAGGAAAAATATACTATAGAAATAATGATTAAGTCAATTTTATTTTATTATCTACTTATTCGGCTTTCTCATTTGATCAAATTATCACGGCCAGTATGTGTTCTACAATTAGAGGAAAGACAAGCGGTCTCGTCACCTAACAAGTATCTTCGACGAGACGCAATGAATCACGAAGCATCGCTGTTGATGTGTTCCAAGGATTCTCATCTTATCGTTGTAGAAGTCAGACCGATGAGACTCATTACACAAATAGGCCACACAACTGCTTTGGTAAAGATTTTCTCTGCCGTCCTAGATTCTTCATTGATCTTACGAAGATGAAAAACTGATGTGAAAGAACACTGTATAGCTCTTCGCTGGAGAATCTTATATGAAGAAGACGATGCTCCTTTAAGAGAAGTTGCTCTTACTGGCATTTCGAAGATATTATTAGGATTATGAACAGTTGAATTTTACCATATGATCGGGATTGGTCGTTTATTCGACGGTGGTCATTCAGGTTTTCACAGTGCAGTTTATACTGATAATGGGGAAAATAAAGGAGCAGGTTGTTGTAGCATATAATACGCTGGGCCATATGTCATGCTCAAAGAAAGACAGATGTCTTTTCCTACCATTTTATATTGATGTAGGGCGATTTTACACATGAAAATCGTTTACATATTCTACAGAGCAATGTGCAATCTGCTCCTACTTCCTCCATAGTATTACCTTTACAGATCTGAGGGGTCGATGTAACTTACATGAATATTTTGCATGTGAAAGGTGATTACAATTTTACACATGAAAATCGTTTACATATTCTACAGAGCTATGTGTAAAATGTTCCTACTTCCTATTTTACCTTTATTGATCTGAGGGGGTTGATGAAACTTACCCAAAGATTTGCATGTGAAAGGCCATTACAATGCATTATGTAAATTACCACATTGCTCTGTCAAATATGTAAATGATTTTCATTTGCAAAATTGCCCTAACATTGATATAGCAGTGACACACAAGAGCATATTGATCAAAATTATAACCGCAAACCCATCAGATCAAAATTAATGACTAATAGTAGTCTATCCCAGAATATACAAGATTTTTTGTATGTCCATATTTATAAACGCACATCACAGCCTGGACATTCCTTACACCATTGAAAAGCTCTGTTTATGGGCTATCAATCAGAATTAGTTTAGTGGTGATCAAAGGTTTTTTGGAGAAACATGCTACACCTCCTCCATTACCTCCTTCACTTCAACCAAAAGTCATTCACAACTACAGAAGCTTTTCTCCTGACAAGCAAAATGCAATCCTACAAGGTCTTCTTTAGAGGTCCCCTCAATCATCGGCTGGAACAAGAAGCAAAGACAAGGGTAAATGAAATATCTAATGTTCATGTATCAACTGCCAATGCAATTTGGAATCTTGCTCAAAAGTCCCTTGAAGATGGGGTTCTAGCAATGTCCACACCATCAAGGAGGTGGAACAGCAGAATGAAGAGGAGAGATTATTCGCTAGAGGATGCTGCATGACTGACGTTGAGCACTGGTTTCAGCAGACCATCAGAGGAGATGCTGCAAGGATTGGTCTCTCCCAGTTAACTGTCCATCAGCTGATTAAGAGTGGTGGGATTCAAGTAAGGAGTTCTTATGTCAAATCTTACCTAAACCCTGCATACATGGAAGCTGGAGTAAAATTCTCAAGAGCAAATCCTGTCTGAGCACAATGCCTTTGTTGAGTGTCACTTGTTGCTTTGCTACAAAGTTCTACTGGAAGAAGCTGAACAAGACCTTTTTGACTCCTCAGACAGTGATGGAGGAAGTTATCCTCCATGATGAGTCCAATAAATTCAAGACTCCTCATGTTGAAAAGGAATTACTATATTGGGTTGACGAGTTACCTACAACAATCACTTAAAGAGGTAGATTAAGAAGAAGTCGGGACTGCTCTAGAGATCTGGGAAGGTTTTTCAACCCTTATCTTGTTTTGTTTTGAATATGATGTGTGGCCATGTCATGCGATTGTTGTAGGTTAGTTAAGTATTTCATTTTTATTCTTCATTAATCTACTTAAACTACTAGTAATTGTGCCCCAAAATAATTTAAAGTTCTGCTTCTACTTGTTGATTAAAGCGTTTTACTGTCCCAAGACAATTTAGAGTTTGTCTTTTGAAAAAAGCAAGAATAGGAGTCAAACTCTAATGTATCTTGGGACGAAAAGTGGAGTCGAACTCTAGTGAATTCTGGGATGGATTAGTATGTTTTTGTGACTGTTACAGCCCCTTACTATCTGTTGGAGTAGCCTATACTCACGAAGTAAAGGGTAGTTACTACGAATTTTAGATACTTATACAACTTGAGGCGAAAGAGAAACGTTGACCATGAAGTCCAATATGTGGCTGTCATGACAGGAGTCATGACATGCACAAGTTGGACAGAACAATGGTGTCATGACGTCAACATGCTTACAGTAAGGCATGACATCAGAGCACAAGGGTGAGGACCATGGCACATAATGCCAATCATCAGCGCAATCCTGTCGCCGAAAAATTGTGAAGATTGGAGCAACAAAGAAGGCATTAGGTAGTCCAGGCGACTTTTTCCTTCTAATTGTTCAGTGAGAGTATCGGCAATCATGATGTGTGCAAATATGTTTGAGGAATAGTGTGGAAAGGATGACTTGATCTTGATGTAGAGGATGCGACCTCTGCTGTGTTTGTTACTTTGTTTGTCTGGGCTTTGAGTGAGAAGAACGATTGCGGAGGTATTGCCAAGATGTATGATGGGTGGTGGAAGGTTGTAACCTTTGCCATATAGGAAGTTTTGGAGACGTTCGACTTTGTCTATGTCTTTGGAAGTGGCAACAAGTTCAACAATGGTGGAGCTTTTTGCTGCAATGGTCTGTTTGCGACTAGTTGTGATTATTGGTGTGTTGCCTAGAAAAATGGCATAGCTAGAGTGACCTTTACCATCAGGGTGGAAGGAGGAAAAGGCATCAATGTAGTCATGTATCGCTTGGAAGGGTGAGTCATTTAAGATACGGACTATATATTTGGACCAAAGAAGGTAATCTAGCACACGTGCTAGGGAGAGGACATCATGTAGGGTGGGGCATTTAACATGAGTGCATAGGTGTTGTACAGTAACAGTGATGTATGGGTGAGCACGTTTATAAAGGAAGAGGAGTTTTGCAGTGGTAGTATGGAATAGCTTTGGGTTAGGTGTTGGTGAGGTAGATCTGGGGCTGTCTTACAAGGAGGGTGATGCTGGGGTGTGATGTGCTGCAAGAGGTATTTTATAGGATGTAAGTAGATCAGTGATGTAGTTTGACATATCAAATGAGATTGAGGTATCAGAGATGTGAAAAATCATGGGGAGGTAGTTGATATTGGGTCCAAATTTGTCAGATACGACAGTTTATTTATTGATGAAAAAATCACAAACATGATTGATGAGAGATTCATCTGTGCAGGTGTATAGAATGGCATCAATGTATATGGCGAGGGTAATTTGTATGATACCGACTTGCTCATTGAATACACAGGGGTCGAATTCATTTATAGTAATACCTTGACATTGGAGGAAGGAGGAAAGGACGTTGAACCATAAGAGCTGATGTTAGGATCATTAGGGGCATTCAGGATGGCATTGAGGTATGCTCCTCCAATGTCAAATACTCTAAGGCACTGATGTTGTACAGCTTAGATTTTAAGAATGGAGAGGACTGAGTCTAAATATGCTGTAGGTATACTGGAGCCTGAGAGTATGGGTACTCATCACCCACGAGGTGTTCTTTGAGCTTTTCAAAGTTGCCATTCGGATCAAATTTTTCTTTTAAGAATATGAAGGAACAGATTATTTTTTGCGTTGAAGTTTGCTTAGGGTGCGGAAGTGGACAGGTATGAAGGATTTTTACAAACAGAAGTTGATTGAATTCTTTGTAACACGCATCATAGGCGTAGGAGCCACAATGTTTAATAGCTTTGACAGCGCTGAGGCTGTGTGGCAATGCCCCATAAACTTGGTAGTGCGCTTGATGATGCGGTCACTGCGTATGGTGGTGAAAGTAGGAGAAGATGGTTGGGTTAGAGTTGTAATTGAATTAGGCACTCCTGTATTGGTCGAAGACACTGTAGTAGAAGAATGAGGGACTCCTGTAGTAGAAGAAGGTGAATGTATTTCGGTAAAAGGATGAGGCACTCCTGTTATAGGAGAATGTATTTCAGTGGGAGGTGTAGTGTCAGTTGGAGGGTGGGGCATGGTTTCATCTGGGAAAGGTTGTAAGTGTGGACCAGTGTGGGAAGGTGTATGGGTTGGAGGGATAGCAGAAGCATCTGAAATAGTATCTGTAGTTGCAGAGAGAGTGGTGGATTCTGTCTCCGTGAGAAAGGAAGGGAGTGTCAATGGAAGTGTTGCTAAAGTGTCAGTTATCAATTCTTTGACGCGTCTTATTTTAATGTCTATCTTTGGTGGATGATCATTTCCACCAGCAATATCTACTTCGATACCAGGGAAAGCAGTGCAAAGGGAGCAAAAGCCATATTGAGGGTTGGCATGAATGATAATAGGTTGATACCCCTTGAAGTGTAATTATTGCTCCAAAGTTGTGCCTGAATTTACAGTGGTGTTGTAAGTGTGAGTAGGAACTTTTTCTGGCAACAATTATCGCATCAGCATAGGTAGTCTCTTGTGTGAGTTGTGATTTGAAGTTAAGGTCAAGTGGGAGTAGATATGACTGTGAGTACACTTACCCCTTAGATGGCTGTGAAGGGTCCGTACAAGTCGAATGCATGGTGGATATCAGCCGTACTGAGTTCGAAGGCTGAGATGTTGTTGTCAGAAAGAAGTTTTACTGCTTCTGAATGGCTAGAGAAGCCTGCATTGAGTATTAAGTCAAGTGCTAGACGAGCAGTGATCACATCATTTTTAGTGGACATGGATTCTGTAAGGTGCTGATTGTGGAGGAGGGTGTTGGCATAATTTAGGGGGGCGTGAGAGTGGTGACATAAAGTTTGCATGGTTTTTAAAAAGGATGTCTTGTGATGGGGTGTGGACTGTTACGCCATTGCGAGGTGAAATTCGTCTGACACGTCAGAAAACAAGAGTACATTGATGGGACAGTTTGAATATGCAAGGCATTTGAAGAGTACTGGAGGAAGCCTTTATGAGTTACTTGGCATACACCTCCTAGTGACTTGAAGTTTGCATGGTAGGGGTGTAGATGAGTCAGTAGGTGAGGGCTGATGATGTTAACCTCAATTCCAGAATCTAGGATGAAATCATTGGGTCTCATTACACTATTTGAGCAGTTGAGTGTGATCGGTGCAGTAATGAGGAGGGCAGCATTGGTTGCGCCAGCATTGTTATTGACTGTTATAGTTTTCAATGTCAGCATCATCAAAGCCTAGTACAGCAGTGTTTGATTTTATTTGATTGTGATATTGGGTTATTTCAGCGGTTTCTACTCCTCTGGAGCGTCTTGCATCAATGGTGACAAAGCTAGTACCTAGTACACCATGGATCGGTGTCTGGTATTCACAACAAATCTCCTGGCAGCGTTGTACATTTCAGTATATGTGGCAGGAGCGGCACATTGTTATTGAGACTTTGTCCCACACTGATGTAACAAAGTCCACATAGCGAGTGTTCAATTATCTCAAAAAATTGATGGCAATTTGATTCTCAGGTAGGCGTGTATTGCCAGAGGTTTCCCATGCAGAGACTGAAGACTGAAAACGGAGTTTGAAGATGTATAGAGACTCAAACTCCCCCATTTTTAGCACTTGGTAGGCCTGTCAACCTTAGAGTGCATGAACATGCTGATTTTGGGCCAAACCACCTAAGTTGTGGGTGTCCTAGATGAGGGTCTAAAGTAGGAGGGAGTCTTTGTCATTGTTGGCTTCTGCCCAGCCTGGTTGGTGCTGGACAAGGTCGAGGCTGTCTTCACTCAGTTTGTTATTAAGATGGCAAACAATGAGGACCAGTTGGCTTGAAGTTTAGCAATTTTCTTGTTTCTACGCTTGCGCGTCTCCATTAGTAAAGACCTATTGATCTGGTGGGGATCTTTTATATGGTCATAGGTGGCTATATTGATGGGAGGAGGCTCGTAGTGCATTCCTGTTTCCACGAGAAGGGCTAGGTGGCCATTTTTCAAGGGAGACAACACTGATGGCTTCTTTAAAGTGAAAGATGTTGGTAGTGCCTGAACGGAGCATGAGAACTCCTTGGAAACGTCTGGACTGGTCAATATTACGTCTTGGATGATCAGGAGGTTGGTTAGAACGGAGGATTTGGATACGGCCCTGTCTTTGATCACTCTACAACCTGCTTCCATTCGGCCGCATTGGGACCCTCGACGTGCGTTTGTGTTGGCAGCGTTGGTGTTTGAAAATGAGATCTGTATTTGAAGGTGTTAAAATGGAGGAGTTGTTGCTGGTTGGGTGTTACATTGGAGTAGCCTATTCTCATGGAGTAAACGGTAGTTACTACGAATAATAGCTACCTATGCAACGTGAGGCGAAAGAGACATGTAGACCCACATGTAGCTGTCGTGACAGGTGTCATGATGCGCACAAGTTGGACAGAACATGACCTCAACATGCGTGCAGCAAGGCGCGATATCAGAGCACAAGGGTGAGGACCATGGCATATGGTGCCGATCATTAACGCTATCCCTATTTGGTGTTAACCTCCTGTTCTTCTTCTATTTCGGATGATTCTGTACAAATGCTGTGATTCCCTGTGCCAATTCTTTTACCTTCCAGGTGAAGAAATCTTGTTGTAGGTCGAATAGTTTGTGATTCAGTCTCGACTTTTCTTAATTCTGGTATGTGTTTGCGATCTTCATTGTTGTGTCCGTTAACTTAAGACCGAGCTTTTACCAGATTCTCTTTAACTTGGAGAAGAAACACTTTTTAGCTTCTTCCAAACATTGTTGGACGTAATGGAGTCTTGATCTGGTGTTATGTCTAATTCTTTTGAGACTGAGGGTAGTAGGGTTTTAACATAACTACTCTATTTAGATAAATCTACACAAATTTTAATTTTTTTTGTGAGAATAACTAATCACAAAATAGAGCGCGATTCCGTATATACTTCTATATGTTTTGTTTATTCTAGTGCAAAAATACCAAGCCAAGGGATCATAACACATTCACTCATTAAGATTGTAAGAGCTTTGAATTCCGCGATAAGACTAGAGGTTGAATGAATGATTTCTAGAGAGTCAAGGCGACACAAGATTATAGCTGCCTTAAATTCTTCAATTAGTTCTTTCTCTATTTTTTTGTCCATCCATATTGTGTCTGATTATTCGTGTGTTGTGTAGATAAAAAATGTACATGTTTGTGGGTGGTATGTGAACAGCAAACTTTGTCATTCTCTGTCATCCAGTTCCCAGTATTGTTGACCATAGCAGTTTATTAGAGGGTTTTATACGGAGAATCATCATCGCCCGTGTCCAAATCTAGTGTAACAGGCCAGCAATTGATCTTTTGGTACCCATAAGATGAAAGCTCTTTTCCTTACTAGCTACAGTCTGCTGGTCTTCTACCTCAACGGACTGCGTGTGAGTCTTTGTCTTGCTGTTTACTTGCTCAACTGGTTTGAACTTCTCTTTGTCCTCGGTTTTGGTTCCGAAGCTATGCAAGTTTACTTTTCTGTCTCATCTTTATGATACTGTTCCATGACTTTATTACCAAGAAGTTTCAACAAATTTCTCCTTCTTTTTTAAGGGCACTGGGAATTTCATATTTTTTGCTCGTAATAGAGCTAGTGCTTTGCCCTTACATTGTTAAATTTTCCACTCTGACAAAGATTTTTCTTTAACTGCTGTTGAGTTTTCCACTCTGCAAAAAAAAATTCTTTAACTGCCACTTTATCTTCAATCAGGTCTATGTTAGTGTTCGTATCCTTTTCTTTCAATGTACTTAATTGTTTGATGCCCATTGGAGTATGAATTTATGTGAGGTTCTTCCATAGGGAATCGAATATCTGTTCTATGTACGAACAGTCTCTTTTGAACACCAGATGAACATCCTCATTATCAGGGCCTCATTTTTGAAGGAGAAAAGTAAGGATCTCAAAGTGTTTGACTCGCCTTCTAAATGAAACTATCTTGTGGATTAATGTTCTCGCCATCACATAATTCTCTGGTATTTATGGAGAGAAAGGTCTTTCACTAGTAATCCTTGAAGCCAAGAGGACAGGAATTTGTTCTTTTTGCTGTATAGGCCTTGTGTGAAGCAAAGAAAGACCATCTTCTTCGGTGATGAATGAATTTCTTTACTTCTACGTTGTCCGCGTTCAGTGAAATTCCGTGATCAGTCAAGTCATTACTTTTTACTGCTGTGTCCATTGCATTTACCATAAAGATTAATGAGTCTGTAAACAAGAATATGTCCTCCTAACTAGACAAACTTCTTTGAAATGACCTAATATGTGCTCTCTGTCTTTCAGAAAAGCTCCTTTGTTAAACAACAGTGCCGTAAAGGAAAAAATAACTGGAGAAGCTTTTGTACGATTGACTGCCGTTCTTAAATGCAGGTGGTCAACTAGATCTTTGGGATAGCTCGAGGAACTGTAAAATATATCATTTTCTAGAGCATCGTGTTTCTTTCTCCATCTGTATGATCACTTGCAAAAAGGACAATTTAGCTTGAACGAAGCCTCCTGTGAGTTCAATGCAATCTGATAGAACATCTGTTAACCTTATCAACTTTACGCAGCCAACTTCTTCCTTATCATCCTTTCAGTTGCTATTAAACTATTTCTCTCCCTTGGCCAAGAGTTCTGCCAAATGTGTTGTAAACTGTATATTAGTTCTAGAACTTCATAATTTTCCGGATTGATCTGTGTGTTTTTAGAATCAAATATTTACCTGTTGGTCTTGCAAGCGACAATGGTTTGTAAATAAGGGGTTTTCCACTGCCTGCGTCTTCTTAACATTGATATCATCTGAAAATATAAAATTGATAATGATCTTAGGATCCCAAACGGCTTGTGTTTTTACATATTCGATGTCTCTAATTGCTCCATTGAACAGACACATATAGCGGTAGACATATTTTTTGGCGAGTGAGGGAGTTTTGGAAAAAGATGGAGGAATTAGGTCATTCAAAGAATCGACCTTCTGTCGACCGAGTGGTCTGTAGATCCTGTAGTCGCATTTTTTCTGAGGTAAAGTTTCCTCCTGCAGTTTTATTTAAGTCCACTCGACACTCTCTTGCAATCTGCATTATTGCAGGGACTAAGTCTTCTGTTTTCTGTGTTGCTGATGTCTTTCGCGATTCAATCTGTTCAATTACACTGGCACCGTTTGATGCTGACCTTGTGTTGTCTGGCTGGAATACCTTTGTCTCCTCTAATGTCTCTATAAAGTTGAGTTCGGCATAGAGGGACTAACATCAGAGTCGTTAGGTTCGAGCAGTACCTCCATTTCTAAGAAAGTTATGTTTTCTCATTCGTTCGGAATGTGCTTGCCAAATCGGTATGATGGGGTGTTTTCCTTTATATCGCCACGACGGTTTTTGATTACTTTTGTATGGCGGATCACTACCTTCAAGTTATTTGAAAATAGACTTTGCATGTAAGATTGGTTTAATTGTATCAAAAAGAGTTTTCTTGCACAAAAAACAGAGTACCGTATTTGTCTGTCAATAGTCCCCAGCGAATGTACTCAGGTTCTACTCCATTTTTCAGTAGTATCTAGACTCTTTATATGGTGGAGACTAATCCACGACACATCCCTAACCAACATAGAAATACTTTGCGCCAAATAAACCCCTTGGGGATATCTCATTCTCCAGCTATTTTATCACATTTTACACCTTGAAAACCGCTCTTGCTTGTGTGTGGTGCTTGCTTGTTTTACTTAAAATCATGATACACCGTAGGCGTACATGCCATTCCCTCACTTCCAGTCCTCTTTAATGTCGTTACAATATCAAGGAGCGCTGTGATTTTGTTGATGAGTACTTCTGAGTCAAGGCCGGAAATGTCATCTCGATTTGATAGTGGGCATTCGACTTTGGCATTGACAAGAACACTCTCTGCAGGTGCATCAAGGACTATACCAACCTGAAGACCAAAAAATGATGTCCCTATCAATGAGAGGCGAACCTGCCTCTCAACTCGAACCCATTTCTAGTGATTTGTTGCAATTCATCTTCGAGCGACTAGAGCAAGGCTTTTCCGTGAGCCGAAATGCTGTTACTCTACAAACATCATCCTTAAGTGCCGAAATCTCAGCCAGATCTTATGTCTCAAAGATGTCAGCTATCAGACGCTGGCCGATGCCCAAACTTACGTCTACCATCTTGAGACTCATGAATCACAAGGAGCACCTCATTTTGCCAATCAGAACTCACTGGACTTCATCAAAGTCGTTCGTCCACTTCTTCATAGACCAAGTCGTGATCCTCGTCTCATCCTAAATATGGATTAGACTCCGATGTATTTCTCGATGCACTCTGATAGCACTTTGGAAGTCAGAGGTGCTAAAGCAGTAAACACACTGCCTTCTAAAAATGATTCAGATCGGAAGAGC
>JALLAW010000605.1:0-12119 GCA_036939535.1 Cyclotella kingstonii | reverse complement strand
AGTGTGTCAGGAGTTTCAAGAGCCAGAGGTTAGCCATGCCACCCTTCTTTTCCAGGAAGATGATGTCTTAACTTTGCTTGAGCTAGAAAAGACAGGGATAATCAATCAAACCTGGCAATAATGGCATTCAATGCAGAAATCATTGAAAGCAGATTACAAGGCTGCACTGACTAAATTCACCTTATCAGGAACACACCCATCTGACTTTTATACCTTTTGCAATGGTAAGCAAGATGTGTATTTCCTTCAGAAGCACCTCAATCTTTGTCCCAAACTGACAGGAACAATTGAGGCTGATTTGCCTAGTGACACTTTTGTTGACAGTGACATTTTTGTTGAAAGTGACAATTTGGCCAAGCGTCTAATCCACAGTAAACCTGATGATAATTCTGGACTGATGCAACATTGTCTGTTGTCGATGCAATTCGTGGCATGAGTGTATTCACTCAAAATGAAATGTTCTCTGAAAGAAGAATTAAACTGCATGAGAAGTCTGAGCAGTGTCAACAGAAGGGAAAAGATCAGAAGGAGCGTGACCAACTATTCAGTGAGTAGGGTTATCTCTCACATTCGAAAATAGTTGAAGGAGGAAAATGATGAGACAGTTCGCCAAGAACTGCAGAGGGATATCAATGTGTTGTCAAAGTAGAAGCATGTGATTGGCAAAAGGTCTTGTTTGATCACTTCTTGTTGAATAGTTTGCTGGTTCATCTTGAGGTAGGATCCTGCCTCTGAGGTAGGATGTGAGGGAGGATAAAAAAAGTAGGATATAACTCATTCTAAACATGCAATGGTCTGGTGGGGTATACCATACTGTAATTACACCTTCCATAAAACAACACTCTGTTTTGCGAATGTACAGATTTATGTCGTTTCATCCATCAGTCCAAATTCGTCTGTACATTAATTCTTTAAATGTGGCATAAAATTTACGTAAAATACCCAATATTGACGAAACTTTACGTACTTTTTCACTAAAGTTACGCACATTTTACGCTGTCACCTGAACCTGCCGAAAAATGTACGTGAAATTAAGCAATTTTACGTAACTTTACGTTATTATCAAGGTAATCGCACAATTTTTGCTCTCAAGCAGAAAATGGCAAAAAATGTACGGAAAGTTACAACATTCGAGCAAAAATATTACGTACTTTTCTCATTACCAATTGATTAATTGTGAAAAAGGTGCAAAAAATTTGGCAATTTTACTGTATTTTCGCACATATTTTGCGATAGTTCATAACTCTTCCACATGTTAATGTTATGCTAACTGAAACAGCGTTAATTTCAACACAACTATTTATTTAATGACAATTTCAATCGACAACAAAATCATGAATAAAACAGAATTATCAATGTCTATGTTCTACTATAAAGGTCCCAACAACCTCCTTACCCACAAGTTCTATGGGATGTTCGAAATCATTCCAACAAATGCTGATTCCAATTGCTTCTATGGCTCATTAACTAAGTGGCCAGTGATGAAATATGACACCCATAAGCTCACCAGAGCATTTTTCTACAAACTTGCGATGGATTCAGAAGACTTTCAAAGCATACATAATTTTTTTATGAATTCTCTGACTTCCATCATCCTGATCTAGATGGTAAGTGGTCACTTTTGAAGAATTCATGGATAATCAGAAACATGTTAAGAAATGGGCAACTATGGCAACGATCTACGTAACAAGTACTGCGTTTTTCATTGATATTATCTGCCTATCGAGAACAGAAACTTTTTCGAGTTTTACATGCAAACAGGAGATTGATGTAGAAAATGCAACGAATTATGAAGTCACACGTCCGTTATTTTATCTTTGTGAACAATAGACATGAGTGAAATCATCAATTAAGAGAGGACTGTCTGCATTTTCCACACTGGCAATCATTTTCAATTCCTTAATCTAGTATTTAAAACACAATATAACTGGAATCCAATTCCAACATCTGCAGAGCTAAATGCCAAGCTATCACCAGGCTCAAGTTTTGATGAGCCTGAAACACTGGATGAATCGAATCCTTTTTTTCTTGATTTATTGCCTGCAGTCTTTACTGAAGATGAGCCAGCTGCTTCTGCCACTTCTCCTCCAGTGGAAGCCAATGAAGCAGATCCTATCGAAGCAAGTGAAAAAGAAGATGAACATCATATCATTGATAATCCTTCTGCTGCACCAGCAAAATATTCACAAGGAGTTGACGTTATCTCACAATTCGCCTCTCTAACAGAGGCTTATGAGGCTGTCGCTCCAGTTCTACCAACCAAACTAGTACCAGTACTCCCTAGCAAACCTCGGTTCATCAAGAGAACCCAATTAAGACCCCCAAAAATTTCAAGGCCAAGTTTAATATGTTCTTTAACGGTATCCACTTTGAAGGTATCCCCAATATTCCTGAGAGAAAATGATGTTATCACAATTTTGATTGCAGTAATGGACAATTCAAAGGGGAGGGCCTTTGGCTGCCAATATATTGGCTGATGATGTTCTACATGATCCTGATTTGATCAGATTTACTGGTAAACTCACCGTCAACTATGCACCTGACTTCCTCTCACCTCTCAATCACAAGATGACTGATCATATTTGCTAAAGAGTCAGCGATGCCATGACTGAGTGCATAGCAACCAATGTTCGCCAAGCTTTCTATTTCATCACGTGTTCCCCTAAATGGGGAATAACCGATGATGTCGTTGAAGATCTTAAACGACTGTAACTGAATAAATAGATTTTCATTTAATTTATAAGTAAAAAAATCATATTCTTTCTTGCTTCCTTCGAAGCTGTTTTTAATTATTATAGAAAATGAACTGATATTAGGAACTTTTTATTTTTATTTAAAACAGTGCATGCAAATCTTCTCTCCATCCAAGCCTTCAATACTATCTCAGTTAAAACATTTTTTGTACGCAGGAATGACGTAGGTTGACGCTTCAGATTAATTTAATTTAGGTGCATCTTCCGTAACGGTGACGCGGTCCCATTTCTGAAGCATCCACTCCTCCCATAAATTATAAATGTTACATCAATAGGATTTATTAAGTCCTACATCCACTGGTTGGCAATGACACGTGCAACCTCCTGGAATGTGCACTACCTCGACACCCTCATTGTCACTGTCTTCTCCATTATGTGAGCACAATAAGAACCCTATGATAATATGGGAACAATACCATCAGGAGCAGTTCTCACATAAGATGCCAGGATACAACCAACCCACTTCTCTAAGGCAAGGAGATCCATCCATGCCTTATCTTGACACACAAAATGTCGACCATAAGGTAAAGGTTCCAACTGCCTCTTGGCAATTTGACCTTCTGGGTTTCCTAAGGGAATAAACAGCAAAATACTTAATCGTAGTTAACATATCATTAACAAATTCAAATTAAAATGACTTACCCTTGAAAATGACTGTAGTTGGAAGAGTATTACCGGCCAAGGTAATTGTGATTACGGCAGTGGTTTGATGAGAATCATTCTTGAAAGTCCTTGTGTTTACTGCTTGTGGATCTCGAAGTTCCAAAGTGCAATCTAAATGCATGGAATAATAAACAGAAGTCTGATTCTTGTTCAATATGAATCTAGGATCATGTGTTGACTGTTGGAACTTGTGACAAGTTCGATGTGCTAATAAAGCTACAATTAAATCAGTATGGCTTTTAAAATCATGATGACTGCGAGCATCGCAGGAGGTTATCTGTAGATAGCGTCAACTTTGCATTTCTTATACCATTACAAAACCTAAACAATTGAGCAAGTCTGTTCCAATCATCCATAGTAGGGGTTTTCACTCCTGTACACAAGAATGAAATGATAGGATGTAAATCTGGTCTGGCACTTATTATAACGAGTAAACCTTTTGCAACAATAGGATCAAATTCTTCAGCTAATTTCTTTTTAGGTCCTTCTCAATTTGCATTTGTGAATAAATCATCTACTACTGGAGTGGATACTTCCTCAAAACATGATGTTTTCTTGGGTAAGAACTTATGTCCAAAATGGATGTAGACTCAAGCATGAGGATCAAGACTATTTCCTAGGGGATACTCATCCACTATTATGGTCCCAATAAATTTCTAGAGTAAAGCTCATATAATAAGCCTGCAAGATAGCATGACATCAAATGCACGCAATCATGACATCACACCATTCATCTTGCTCCTAAGTGGCTCACAAGATGTGAATGAAGAAATCTATGCTGTATAGGCACTATTAGCAGCTAAATATGAAAAAACATGATTTAGCAGGAATTGTAAAAACAAAATTTGACCATTTATCAAATGAAGAAAAAGATGCTTTACAAGCAGTATTAGTTAAAAAGGAAAAGATATTCCAAGGCTGCAAAGGTCCCTACACAGGAAAGGAGGAAATAATAAAACTCTAGCCTGATGGCAACCATTCTGTGGTAGACCATACCCAACTCCTCTTAAAAACAAGGAAACAGTGAAGGCAGAGGTGCACTTTTAATGTGATGAAGGCACTCTTTGTTAACTCTCAGCTGCTGATATTGATGAACGAGAGTGGGCCTTCCCTAGAATTGGAGTTGCTAAAAGAATGACGAATCAGATTACTATTTGATTTCTGTAGATTAAACAGTAAACCGCTCATGAAAGTAATTTTCTCATCTTCAAGAGAACAGATCCTGTTCAGTGTAAAAGGCTTCATGAACATCACACTTTTGGATCAGAATCAAAGATTTTTGAGCATTCCAAACAATAAATCAACAAGAAATATATTCACCATAGTCTTTTAATTTGGATACTTTGAGTGTTGAATGCTATCTATGGGGGTGTTATCAGCAACAGATTTATTTCAGAATAAAATCCTTTCAGTTCATCTACCTGTGAACTAATGTCAGACAGGAATGACTGCTGATCCAACCAGAGCAACAACAGCTGCCAAAAAGTAATCAATGAAGAATTATGAGACCACAAACGAGGGTAAAACTTTAGGAGAAAAGACTCCCAGGACAAACAAGGAGGAGAAAAATAAAAATTCCTGATGGGCAAGACACAATCAAAGAATATCCCAACGTTTTCAAAGAGGGAGAAAATAAAAGTAATATACTCACCCTTATCAGAACCATCATTGGGCTGGGTGATTCATACAATCTTTGGGCATTCCATTACAAAAAGTTAGCTTCCTTTATCCAACGAGCTTTAGATGAAAAAACATAAGGAAATATGGTCAGACATGATGGCCAACAGAAGACTGTGGATACAGACTCACATGTGTAAAAGATTTCATCACAATGCAAAGAAGTTGACAGCCTACATCCTGAGGAAACAAGCCTACAAGGACCAATACTTAGCAATTGAGAGTGGGTTAAAATACCCACCCTCTGCGCCTCTATTAAACATGGCAGAAAGACTATTCAAAATAAATTATGAGCTTACCTACATGTCTCTAGACACAGAGCCATTAATTGTTTTCCTAATGCGCATCGTATCAGTTCATTCAAAACCAGAATACTGAGCCTATAAGGAGCAACGCTTAGCAATGGAGAGGGGGTTGGAATAAATTAGAAAATATTTGAGTAATCTTGCTTTGTATGATACTAAGGTACAGGCTGATGAAGGGGATTTTAAATGAAAGGACAAAGGCACCATCAATGTTTACAAAATGATTTCACTGATTTCTGATTTTTGAATCCTTCACAAAATCATAATTTATCATACCATCCTTCACATACTTATAATAATAAAATATTAATAGAAATTAACCAGACAGATTCTCACTGTCCTTTACCCTGAAGGATTCTGTACATCAGAGTATGGTGAAACTGTTTTGTGAGTATTCTCAAATTTTAAGGAGGATGATGTGGACCATCCCTTAATTAAATACAATTAAATTTAATTACAGACAGTAGGTAGAAAGAGTGAGAGAGACAAAAGATATGAAGGATTTTCAGAGATCTGAAAGACCAGTCACTGCGAATATGTTGTAACAAATCATGTACATTTGAAAATGGCTCAGAAATGTGTGCTCTGCTCTCATTGTCCAATACATTTCTTCTGTTCTGTTGGAGGATAGTTGGGGTCAATCATATTCCAAATTGGTAGAGCCATATATGTAAAAGAGGATTGAAGTTAAATTGTCACATGCAATTGAATCTGAGCAATATTTTTGTCTCAAGAATGTAGCTCTAGAGACAATGCAACTGAAAACAAAGGTTTAGTTTTTTTAGTTAAAATGATGTAGACAACTAATTCAACCTGAAGGACTCAATACCAATATCATGCAAGAAAAATCTCTTCGCCACGCGCTGTAACACTTTTTTTCTCCTTGTGCACTCCTCCCCATCCGATCCCAACTCATACAAAGTACACAAATTAAAAGTCATTCCTTCCGTCAAGTACCACGTAGGATTTTCTCGGACTAATCCTTCCATTTCACGAACTGCCAATCTCATGTTTCCAGAGTACAAGTAGCATAAGGAGAGATTATTTAGACACTCTACCATTGAAGAAGGTTCTACATCAAAACCCAAAGTAGGAGAGGACAAGTCTTTCCAACTAGGGCATCCAGGTGGTTGATTATAAATTGATTCTGTCATTAGAGCTGCCGGTTCTTTATGCATCTTCAGTGCATTATCGAAACAACTGATCGCATCTGTGTAACGAAATTGAGCAAAGAGTATCAAGCCTTCATTCAGTATTGAACGAATAGGAGCTTGACGGACCATTGTTGACTCTTCAGAAAGACGAACAAGATGTGATTGGTTGCTTGAAGGAACACCCATTTCAGAATAAATTTTCTTGATGCGATCCACGGAGAGTTCGACAGTCTTTTGAAGAGTTCTTGCTACACTTAGCGCTCCATCCTGAAGTAAAATACGAATCTGCCTAGACAGCAACTCCACACTAGCAGACAAAAAAATAGTTTCCCTAATTGCACCTCTCTCTACAGCATCCAGATGATTTCCCCCAAATTGATACCACCAATCTACCTCTCTTTCCACACCCTCATCTAAGCCGTTCAACATATCCTCTAATGTAAGTAATGCCAGTCTCCACTCTTTTTTCCTCACAAATACATTCACCAACGCATTGTCAATGGTGGAGCGCCATTTTTCCATACCATATGTGGACCAATAATTGGTGCGCACAGTACGATCCCGCATGTCATATAATACATCAATGGCCTTTGAGGATCCATCGATGTATTGGAGTTGTTGCGCAGCTAGAATTCGTAAACTATATGGAACCCATGATGGTAGTTTGTCTTGAATATTTGAAGAATGGATGGATCCTTCTTTCCAGGACAGTGACTGAGAGATTTCTGTAGATGAGTTTGTATTAGTAGAAACAGATGACGGAGGGATGTCATCTGAATTGGGAATGGGCATGGGAACAGCACTTGTGGAAGCAATACAGGAGGGATGAGGAGGTAAGTGTGGCATCAGACCTAGTTGTCCAACTTCTTTCCTCAAGTCTGCATAGCGTCGTAGTTTCAAATGAGAAATGAAGCGGAGCGCAATCAATTCACATGTTTCGTTTCTCAACCTCACTAGTGACGGATCAGATGTCCCTGATTCATCAATCGAGGGTGTCGTTAAAGATTCAGCATCAATCAACAGAGAATATATGTCACAATGAGAAATCTTGTTGTTCTTTTCAGGAACATCCATAGTATTTTGAAAGAATGTTTCATTGGTGACACGTATAACATCGCCCCATGCTCGACGCGATGCCAATAATTTCACTTTAGCTAAAATACTCTCTGTTTGCGGTAGAGGTGGAGGACGTATCTTCTGCTTATTGGGTGTACGGGCTGAATTACTTGGCCATTGATTGTCACTTTCGAGTGTGTTGATAAGGAATGCATCGACTTCTTCATCTGGAGTCAATGGTTGTGATTTTCGTGTTGGAGGGAATTGCTGCTGCATTTTCTGAGGTTGAGAAGCCGATTGAAAGGCAGAACTTAGATTTGAAGTTTGCGTCTGGCTGAGTACTGGCTTTTGATTTCGGGGAGATAATTTTGTTTGATAAATTTGTTGGGGTGGATAGGTTTGTGGCGGTTGAGGGTTGTTTCCAAGTGGATGAACCTGGGTTTGTTGAGGTATGGGCAGAGTGACAATGTGAGGTTGAAGTTGTTCTGACTGTGAGGGTAAAGACGTTCGATTGACGTGCAATTGTGTTGCAAGTTCATGATTACTTTGAGTGGTATTTTTATACTGAGTATTTGTAGCTAGTCGATCATGTCGAGGACTTGAATCGTAACTTTGAATTTGTGTAGCCCTTACTTGCTGCTGCTGCTTCATTTTCTCTTGATCAGCCTTTTCAGTGAGAGATTGTGATATTTGATTAATGGTGGCATTGGCAGTTGTTCCAGATCCGAATGAAGCGGTAGGTTGAACAAGATCCATTTGAGTCCTGGGGGTTGAAGAGGTAACTGCACCAGAGAGCGGCTTGATCGCCTTGCTGACTGCATTATGAGCTACTGCATAGGAAGAGACAGTCAATCCTGCACTGAGCGAGGGTAGTGTCCGAATGGGTGCCGATCGACTGAGACCTCCAACGTTCCTGCTTGCACTGGCATAACCTGCACTTGCACCTCCTGAGGCATCGCCAGCCATTGAACCAGTGCTAAAGGCGTCAGAGGTTGGCTGCAGAGGTTGTGTGGGATCCGAGCTTCTTACAGGAGACGTCATGTCTATTAGTGTTGTAGGTTATTCTCCGACCAAAAAAACGCAGCAATGTGGAAGTGAGTACCAAAGTAGAGAGCAGGGTAAGTATCACATGATACTATCCCTGTGCCACTAAGCCTGACCTTGTGCTAGATAGGAATACATAAGTAAGCTGAACAGAACATCGGTGTCAGCCACCAGTTCTAGATGTCACCTTTAGTAATCTAAGAGAGCCACAATAGAAGGAAATCCTTGACCAGGACTGCTGACCACAGCCCCCCACCCAATGATCAACTTTCTACATTACTCAACACAGTTTATTAGACCCAACCATGGCTTGTACAAAGCAGACACAACAACCTTTGACTGCTGCCCAGAGCGCAGCCTGCTGCCAGACCACACTGGCCACTGGCAAAGTCCCGATACCATCTAGTTCAGAAGATTTGCTCAACTTGGCAAGCACATTTCCTGTTGCTGCTGCTGATACTCACATGGCAACAATCGACCTTGTTGATACACAAGTCCCAATCATGACCTTAGACAATGCACTCTTTGACTCTTTAAGCAATGAGAACCAGAGGCAAAAACGAATGACAATGAGGATACTCTCGTCATGACCCAGGTCAAAAAGCTTACAACCAACCAATCTACCTCAAAGCACCTCAAACGCAAGAGAGAATATTCCTGCTGGTCAGGAAATGTCCCACAAGGGCATGTTGGCAGCTACTGTCTAGATCTCGACCTCAACTACCACTGTGCAGGAGACTCCAAGACAATCGACCCTGGCTGTTGATACATGTGCTGTTGACCTGACCAGGACTGAGAGTGTTCTCTCACCTGCTGGCACCATTGCGTTGTCTGTCTCATGCTCGTGTGTTGCTACTCTGCCATATCTGAGGGCTATCTTCCCAGAGACGTGCCTTGAACTGACCCCAAGCCAGCTCACTCAATACATTTTGATTGCCAACTTTCTGGGCAAGAACGCTGCAACTCAGTTTCTACAATGCTTGGAACTCAACAATGAGCAAATGACGGATGACCTTGTTCTAGGCATCTTTATCAAGTTCCTCAGTAACTCTGCCAAAATCCTTCAAACATCAGCTATTACCATCCTCATGAAATTCAAGATCAAGAATGTCTTCGAGTTCAAGTAGATGGAAAAGGAGGATGTTGAGGCTCTTGTCAAGAAGTTTACCAGCCCCTTGATTAAGGCTGGACTAAGATTAAACCTGCCATTGAACAAGGAGAGAATCTTTAACCAAGCCATTTACCATTTCAAGACAATGGCTAGGATGTCCAGCGACCTATTTTTAGGGGACCATTCCCCAAAAGAATTCAAGCACTGAAGCTATATCAGAAATTGGACACCGCTCATGTCAACAAGACTGTATTAATAATAACAACTTAATTAATCACCACTAAGCTATTAACTAAACGATGAGGCAGACGCAAGTCTTTTCAATCGCTGCAAAGCAATACTGCTACAGGGCAGTAATGCCTAGGCGTTTTTCAGCAAGGCTGGAAGGAGTAAGACCGTGGTCTAAACTTGAAGTGGAAACAAAAAACCTAAACCAAACACAAACAAACAAGGAATACAGGGTGTACCATCCTTAACTCTCCTTTTCAGATACTCCCAACCGTTTCCCGTGGACATTTTCCAACCGCCCTCTCAATACCCTCATCATAAGCTACGTGCTTTTATCTGCCCTAGGTGTAATGCCTGAAAAGGTCGGAGTTGATTGACGCTTTTCTGTATCATTGGGTACTGCTCTTTTAGGAGGAAGGTCTAGATGGCGGATCAAACCCGGCTTAACTTGCACTATGGGAGGTCACTATCCGATTGAACTACATGAGCGAAAAGGCAAAGAATGTTCCTTAGTCCTGCTTTCTCCACCAGTGTGCAGGCAGTGATTCGTGCAGCTAATTGCTTGCCTCACAAGCCCCAGTGAACCTACTCTATCTTCGTCACAGTCTTCATAAGAGAGGAGATGCTCTAGAAAGGAGTCGTCTAGAGCAACTAGTATGGACAAATGTCTTGCATTGGGGACCTTGTGGTAGACATTGGCATGGTAATCCGAGTGGAGTCTGTCCGCACAACCCTCATACTGACTAGAGGCTGCATTGTTTAAAAGGAGACCATCAATATGGAACTACTGGATATTGTGTCTGTCTTTCTGAATCAAATCAAAAAGTAGTCCTAGACCTGCCCTACTCTCACATTGATGGAAAGGAGATCACCAACATGGAACGACTGGATAAGGGGTTTGTCTTTCTGATCAAATAAAAAAGAGCTTCTAGAACTGCTCCAATTTCATAATGGAGTTCGTAGAGTTTGTCCTTTGGTGACAGCGGTGTCGCCAGTGCAGTCAAATACCTTCTGTTAGGTCTTCTACCAGAGACTATAGATCATTCAGCGGTGGAGATGATTGCTAGAATGCTAGTCAAAGGAAGGCTATAATTTGGTACGGGGAGCGGAAGTCCTCAATGTATTGAGAGGCTTCTCCACATTCATAGGCAAGAGTCACGTAGGATGACATAATCAATGATCCCCTAAAAATCACACGTCGAATGCCTGGGCATAGACCTAGACGTTTGGAATGATGCGCCGCGTAGAATGAAAGGGACACCCACTTGGCATGACAGAGTTTCTGCATTACTTCCACTGGAATGAGACAGGCATCTATATCCCCTGACTGCAGCTTTATTTGATTACACTGGTAGTCTAAACGTGTGGATGACGGAATTGAATGGGTCATGGAATAAGCAATTTCCTCTGTATTAATGACTGAAGAAGGAGGTTTGAGGAGTGATTTGACTCTGTGGTCCCGTCGAAGCTGTGATAGCTCTTTGTCATTATTGCGCCAAAGGAAGAAGTAGTTCTGATCATTGCATTCGATGGATGATGCGTACACTAATGAGTTCCCCACTGTCAACCTCAGTTCAGCCGAAGCTGTGGTGGCGACCTTTCATATCTTTTGTCAGGAATTGGTGACTTTGCGTGGGGTGAAAGGAAAAATTCTTTCCTATATCATCTGCAAGAAGCTCATGCCTTCCCTCAATGGCAACGACCAGAGAAACAACTGTGTCTCCTTGTAAGAAGAAATGATCTTCCACGCGTCTATTACCGCCTACAATGGTCCTTACAAACAAAGGAACTTCGATGATGATGTGCTTGCGAGGTAAGAGAAGGTTGACCGTTACCGAAACCTTCAAGATTAACACAGTTGCCGTTCGGAATGTGTTGTACCAGATGTTTCACAAGACTAAAGCCTGGTCGATTGGGGTGGGATAGAGCGTGCCAAGAACGGCCACGCACTGTACCAACTGCTCTGTGCTAACTACGTAGATAGACAGAGCCTGCAGAACGAGATGAACCGCTTAGTGTCTATTATCCCAGGCGTTTGTATTTAATTAAATACACTATATGTATTTAATTAAGTACAACGATCCACCAATATATCCTTAGTAGAAACAGTACTAAGGTCTACACAAAA
>JALLAW010000604.1:0-12170 GCA_036939535.1 Cyclotella kingstonii | reverse complement strand
TACTCAAGAACTTGGGGGGTACATCGTTAATGACAATGTCATTCATCTGACACTGTATTGGGCAAAGCAGGTAGGAGTCAATGGAAGGCATATGAATACCATGATGCATAATCAAATGGCACAGCCTATTGGTCGTAAGGTGCATGCAAACACGCCGCTTATCTTCGGAAGTGTTTCGCGCCCAGATCTACGTCGTAACCGTACAATGAAACGGGTCTATTATGGTCTAGGGCATAGTGGATCCACTAGGTCCAGAGGATCGTGTTGTGGAAGAGGCAGCCCTTGGAAGCTGGCGTCGTCAGTCGTTGTCTGTAGGCGGAGCGAGTTGCTCGGCCACCACAGTAGAGGGCTTAGGGTCAGTGGCAGTGCCAGTGCCTTGGTCAGGGTTAGAAGAGAGAGCCATTGTGACGATACTCACGGTACGCATACCAGACTTCTTCTTGCTGGACTTACTGGTCAGATCGGCATCTTGAACGAAATGCGAGGCCTGTCGATGAGAAGGGGCAAGGGTCTTGTACTCAGCATTGGAGTACACCCTTGATACTATCATACTGGACCTAATCAGGACCGCCACTACAACTGGGTCAAAGTTCGGTCATGCACCTGATGCGAGGCAAGCTTGTGCTGCCTGCTCAGTAAGTGGAATGGTCGTGGCTGGGTTGGGGTCCTTGGCCCGAGCGGGCGTCTTCTGAATGGAAGAACTGACGGACGCAACGGAGACTTTCTGAGCAGAGCGGTTCATCTTGATGTCAACCTTAAACCGATAGATCGTGAACAAGGATTATTTGGCGGAGTTGAAATGCGCATTCATCTCTTCGCTCTGTCAATGGTCATGATGGCTTGCTCGAGGTCATGGTTGTACCAGTCAGAAGTTTGTTTACCTTCTAAGTCTCAGTCCAGGGAGTGAAACCGTGCTCAACATAGTCCAACGCCTTTTTGTGGAGGCCAATATAGGCCAAGCAGTATGTCTCAAGTGTGAAGTGTAGGAGTATGTTGATCTTGTGATGGTTCATCTAATTCTGGAGGCTCTGGTGGTCTAAGTAGTGCACACAAGAGCATTCGGTAGGGGGCTCAATCATCCCTTGCACGCTCCATTCCCCGTCTGATTGACTAGGCTTCAGTCCTGTGTAACATCTGATGCAGAATGTTGGTGTCAATCTTGAACGTTTCGGTAAGCGGCCCACCTTCTCATATCTTGCAAGCACACATGCATCAACATTTCTTAGATAGCAATTACCATTGTAGACAATGATGGGCGCGTGGCATATCATCTCTTCATAGCACCAGCAGGCTTGAGAGAACTGTCCATCCTGGTCAGGTTGATAGCATGTGTCACATGGCCAGGGTTATTTTTCATGGAGTCCCCTGTGCAGTGGTAGTTTGGGTCGGGATCCAGGCAGTAGCTGTCATTGTGCTCTTTCAGGACTTTGCCTGGGTCATGGCAGAGTAAAGGGACTTTGCCATCTTGCGCTTGGCGTGCTTTGAGGCAGGCCAGGCTGTCATGAGATTATCAGCCTATGATGCTGTTACAAGCGGCATCTAAAAAGACATTTGTCTATCACCTTATAAAATAGCTTAAGTGATAATTTAATATGTTATTATTATTGAGATTATCTTCCTGGGTCATAATGATAGCGACAATGGCATTCTCTTCATCATTCATCTCCACCTCCAGCTCCTCCTCATCGCTTGACAAGGTGAAAAGCGTATCTGCTAAGGTCACAGTCATGGCCTATGTATCAACGAGGTCAACGGTTTCCATCTATGTATCAGCAGGGGGAGTATGTGTGTCCAACAAGTGGAATGAATTGCAGAGCTCAGTGACAGGATTTTGCTGGTGGTGGGTTTCATGCTGGGCAGCAGGAGCAATCAAGGATCATGATGTCTGTTTTGTGCGGGCCATTGTATGGTTCTAATAAACTGTGTAAACTGTTCTAGAAAGTTGAAAACTGGGGGCAGACTGTGGTCAGCAGTCCTGGTCAAGGTCTTTATTTTAATTTTGGCTTTCTACTGCAACTAAGGGTGATGCTCAGAACGGATGACTGACACCACTATTCTGTTTGTCATATTTACGTATATTTCTATCTAGCACAAGGTCAATCACGTTGCTCATACTTAATGTACAAGCCTCTTGCCATATGTGATGTGACCTATTGGCGTAGGGAGAGTGTCAATTGATACTTACCCTGCTCTCTATTTTGGCCCTTTTTCCACAGAACTGGCCAAGTTTTACTTTTTGAATATCATTTTTCTAAAACGATTTCGATGGTCACTGCTACGAATAACGAGCATCCTAAGCATGATCTATTTTCATCAAACCTTATCTTCCCAATCCTCATGACATTTCTCATTCTATCGGTGTGTCTTTATCTCCAACAGACTCATTTTCAGCGTCAACTCAGCAATACGAAAACAAACATAGCCCACATTAATAGCGACGAAAATGGCAACAAATGCAACCAACCCAACTGTATACGCTGCCACTCTTGTTCTCCAAATCACATTCAAAGCTTTGTTCACAATGCTACATTACTGAAACGATTGGCGAAGTTAGAACCTCACTTATTTAAAGGGATGAAGGATGACATCTGGACCGTTGTTGAGAAAATGTTAAAGCAGCATCAGTCGGGAAGTATGCAGAGTGAAAGCATCACTTCTTATTATTTCAGTATTATTCAACTAGTATTAGAAACACCATTAATAATGATGAGCATGATTAAGAATATATCACAATAGCGAGGAGGGCAAACGGAATCAATCAATATCTCTGTGAATCAAATACATAACTCAACTAACCATCAACAGCAAGGGCAGGCGCCTACGGTATTCTTCCTCCCCGGGCTGATGACTAAACCGATTCATCATGGACCCATGATAACTTCATCTTCCACAGCACCTTCTTCTTGTCAGAAAAATTGCCCATGCCTTCGTCTATGGAGAACTAATTCATTAGAGGTAAATAACCCTCCTGTTCGAGTGACTGGTGACATTGAAGTGTTGATTCAGAATTTCAATATTTTTAGAAAAGAGTTGTTTTGTGCTCTATCAGACCCATTGCTTTCATCATCACTATTCACTCCATTTGATTCCACAGTATACACTAAATGCCACAATACTATCTCTGAAACACCCTCACCTGAATGGTCCTTTATTCCTCTCTATTATCAAGGAATGAAGCAAACTCATATTTGCAATACTTATTTTCCCCAAACTTCTCACATCCTCGAAAAAGAATGCCCCCACCGAATGGGAGGAAAATGTGCGTTCGGTTCCGCATACTTCTCAAAAATGAAAAGAAATACTAAAATAAAAGAACATTGTGGTCCGACGAATGTGCGATTCAGATGTCATTTACCACTAGTAGTTCCTTGTGATACTCAATCCAATGATGAATGTGTAAGAGAAAGTTATCTGAGTGTAGGAGTATCAGGTATCAATGGAGAGAAGGTATCTTGGAAAGAGGGCATACCAATTTTGTTTGACGATAGTTTTCTTCACTCCGCCGTTTATGTCGGGAGCGACGGGGAAGATTCTACATTCAGTAAGGGGGAAAGAGAGGAAGGATCAAGAATCGTGTTAGTTGTTGACTTTTGGCATCCTGATTTGTCAGAAGCAGATAGGACAGCTTTAGGTGTTTTGTATCCTCCTGGAATGTAGTTGTAGATCTGTCCCGCTTAATTACTACTACATCCTGATGACAGGAATACCGGAGCGCTATAACGCTAACAGAATTGATGTTCGTAAGAAACAGCTGGTTTGTAGTCACTTACCTTATTATTTTGAAATCAACATTTCCCTGTAGATAGGGTTTTCCTTTTTGAAAACAGCGTGTATATATTCAATTCCGAGCAACAGGGAGTGTCCGACATAAGAGAAGGGTAACAATGGCAAAAAGAATCAAAAATGACAGCGATCATAAATATTGTTACGGATGTGGAAGATCTCTCATTCTTGATATCGTCTTTTCTCGTACCCAAACGCAACCCGGCCAGAATGCTTGAAATGATGAATAATCTCTGCTTTGTTTCCCACTCGTGGAACGAAACCTTTTCTCTAGTTCGAGCACAGATAAGATATGACTACCTTACACAACAACTCGCTGATGACGAAGCAAAGGGCTGGATGTACCATAAGCTGATTTACATAAGCGGACCAGACGCCGGACGAAGATTTCTTCCAAGAGAAGG
This sequence comes from Cyclotella kingstonii, assembly GCA_036939535.1. NCBI lineage: Eukaryota > Bacillariophyta > Thalassiosirophyceae > Thalassiosirales > Thalassiosiraceae > Cyclotella > Cyclotella kingstonii. The sequence continues at coordinate 7,983 of JALLAW010000604.1, read as the reverse complement.
GTGCTTGAGAATTTTTCGCTCTCATGTTCATGAGGTATGTAAAGAAGCCATTCATGAATATCGTACCAACAGACAAAATGATGAGCATCCAGCTCGAGACAGAGTTGACAGCCGACCCGATTATTATTATAGAACCCACATAGAAATTGCCGAATGCATCGAAATTATCCCGTCTCATCCACTGAAGTGGACTCGAGGAAATACATTTCACGTGGTAAATGAAATTGAATGGGATACGAAGCCTAGACTAATCAATCAATATTGGGCACAGATCGATGAGATCAATGGTATGGAGAATCCCCTTGTAGAGGGAAAATCAAAGGAAGGAAAGTGGAATTTGGGTTATCATGAGATTGTGCCTGGTAGTGACTCTAAAAAGGCCCGATTAAACCAGCGTCCTCCTCGTAATAAGTGTGGAAATGATACGACTGAATTTCTTCGTGCTTGCAACGCGAAGACGCTGGATGCACCACGATGGGTGAAACTCGCCCATGTCATAGGAGTCGATCATTGTAAAACATTTGTAAAAGAACATCTACTTCCCATGATAGGTCCACGGCCGTCTGGAAAGACTTGGCATAAGATAATGGACATATGAAATTAGTTGACGATGATAGCATGCTTGTGTCTCTGCTTGTTAAAAAAGACTGTATCACTCTTGCATTATTAACTTGATCTCAAGTGAAATTTCAATCTAATCCAAATCTAGATATTCTCCACGCCACTTTCTAAGTGCATACAGCACTCTCAAGCTTGCAACCTCTTTCAGCATCACAGAACTCATTATGATAGCTGATAACCATGATGTTATCAGCTTTGATCCAGGTTTGTCACTCCACGGAACTTTGCATTCTCCAATAGGGACACCTATCAATCTTGCACGATGGATTACCTCTACGTCATGCGTCCATCGTCGCGAATTGAGTTTATTATACAATATTTTCCCAGTTGAAGTTGTCATTAACTTGAACCCACATTGGGTATCTCTTACTTTGAGGCTAGCACCCAGAAAGATGATGGAGACGGTAGCGCGGAAGCCTAATGAGAGGATAGACCTTAGTTTGGATTCATCATCTTTTACTCTGTAACCTACAACTAAAGCTAGGGGTAAATTTGTCATTGATTGTTGAGTTGATCCAATTTTGAGATTGAAATCTTTTCCATTGGATGATCGAAGTAAAAGTTCTAACTCATGTATCATATGATTAATGCGTGATATATCACCACTTCCATCAGCATCAGAGATTAGTGTAATCTTTCGTAGTGAAGTCTCCGTAACTAAACAATGAATGCTTGGATCAAGCGAATATAGTTGATTCATACCTCTTTCTATTGCTGCACCTTTTCCTTGATTTTTCATTAGTGAAATGCATCGTACATTGTCGTCTACTTGCCAAAAAGTTGGGCATCGACTTTCGTTAGTAAGTGTCGTCATATTGCTGGATGTGTCATTTTTTCCTGTAACGTTCAACCATGTTTTCCCCGTAACGAAGTCTGCAGTACCATCAGTCGATCCGTCATCAACTACAAGTATGGAAACGGATCCAGTATTTTCAGTGTATTTACTGGTATGCCCTGTTTTCGACCCACCCAGATCTCTTTGATGAGAGTTCGGATATACTTGAGAGTTCCTCAAACAATTGACATAGGTGGATAGAGTATCTCCAATTCGATTTTTCTCATTGTATGCTGGTATCAATATTGTAAGATCGAAGTGACATGGCGGATCATTTGTGATGGGTTCCATGGGAAATTCATGAATCGATGAGAAAGGAGCTTCCCATAGTGAGATTTCCCTCTTGAAATTGGGACAAGTAGGAAAGCTGATGCGACAGAGAGGCTCATAGTAAGTCGGATAGGAAAATGCCATGCTTTGGTGACACGTCGATCGCCAACGAAGGAAAGAATATGTCCATAGGACAACGATGTCCCTAGCCATTGTTGAATGATTGCTGTTGTCCTACCATACTATGGTATAGCTATAGTGCACCTTGTAAGTATAGAATAATACTATACTCTCTAGTAATAGGGCTATTATATGTGTTTGACGGCAATCCGTTGAGCCTCAGTGGCTCATTTTGGAATCAGTACGATTTGGGTCAACGGACTTTGCTCGCAGCCACGCAGGGCGAAGCGCACAAGTTTCCATCCCACAAGATCCGTACCACATGTTTTTTGTACCGTACCAAAGCAAGTTTGTCAGTTTGACGGCTTCATCATCGATTTGCGTATCTTCCTCGCCATGGTCAGTGTCAGTGTCCAACTCTCTTAAGCATGGCAAACCAGACCTCCTTGTCATCAGGATGCATTTCAACTTTTGCCACCAACAATGACAATGACAATCACAATGACAATCACAATGACAATCATAATAACAATAACAATAACAAAAATGACAATGAAATCAACAAGTTTCTCTTTGAAACAACGACTGCCAGCACCATCAACAGTCCACGCAAACGACCTCGAGCCGCCATAGCGTCATTGCGGCACCTCCAAGATACTCCCATCGCGCAGGAATCGGTAGTGCTTTATACGGATGCCAATGACGCCGAGGTTGATCGCTCGGCAATCAGCGACGGACGGCTTGGCAGGACGCCGCCTAGAAATCACAGTTGGAGCAATCGGCGAAGAGTGCTCATGTTGAACATGGCCATTGTTCTTCTTGGCCTGGCGTTGTTCATCGATGCAGCTAACAGAATCACACGCACAACATTTCGATATTTTCAGTACGAGAACCTTTTTCGAAAAGACACTAGAGAAGAACGATTGGATGCCTGGACTTTAACACGGCAATATCCAGACAATAGCAACCACTTGATAAATACTCATTGGAAATCTCGACGAAAGGCTCGTAACCCAGACAGGATCGGCAATTCTTACAATATACAAAGTCCTGCCAAACGACTCTCTCCCAACCTTCCCAGCTGGCATGTCGGACACACGCCATCACTATCGCTATCCAACTTCCAGTGGGATGGAACACTACTGCGTAGTCCAGATTTTCAGGGTACGAGGATTGTTGCATTGGGAGAAACCAATGGAAATTTCACGATGCATCGGAACGAACCAACGATACTACACAATGACTGGTACATCACTACGGATGAAAAACAACCTAGCCTAGAGAATACCAATCATGATTCCGACACCACAAGTCAAACTGTCGTCTATGATAAGGATCATGAGTGTATACCCATGGCAGATTGGCAGTCTACCTTTCATGTAAGAATCACCGAAATTTTTATCTGCCTCGCTTGTTCCTGTCTTTTCGAATGTGTCGATCCTACAATGTTCCAACATCGTCTCTTCTATCAATTACGCTGATGGTCTTCCTGTGACGTTCCTTTTGTTTCCCTTACACACACACACACACATTCACACTCTCACACGTCGTCGTCAGCCCACGTGCAATTCCGTTCATGAGATAAATGTCGTAGACTTGCTCCCTCGAGCAGCATTTTCGTTAATCAGCAGCAAGGGATTTTGGAGAAACGCTTGGAGAGTCAACGCTACGAGTACACTGGCGGAATCTGCTGCGGAAAAGGAGCGAAATGGAACGACTGATACCAATCCCTACATTGTTCTCAAGTCTCTCAAGTGAGAAATGAATTTTTTACTATTCTTGTTGGAGTGGGTAAATCACACACACACACACGTTTTTGTTATATTTCTGTCTCTCTTCCTTTTACCCACGAAGATATGTCCACGAACCCAACGATGAGACTTTTGAACTCAGTCGGGTCGACGCCGTATCATTGGACCAGCTTACTCACAGTCGATTCACAATCAACATTTACGGCTTTTGTGGGACCTCCTCGCTTCAAGAATTTGCAAGCGGTGATTTGAAAGGGCTTTTGCCAAATCTACTACCAATAGAGAAGCTACGTATGGCCATGTGGGTGGCAGAGGGTGTCGCCGATGTTCATGACGTACCATGGAACGATGATAGTGCAGACAACAGAGATGGTGGAAATGAGAGAGGAATAGCGCCACGGAACAAGACGAAATTTGCGGCGCTCATTCACAATGACATCAATATGGACAATGTTTTGTTGGGTCATCGCAATGGGGTGGAAGTTCCACTATTGAATGATTATAATATAGCAGTATTTCGCAAAAAGGATGCGAAGACGGGTGAGGCCTGTCCATTTCGTGGTCGGTTTGCCAACCCACAGGTACGTTGTTCGCACTGTATTTTGGCTGATAAAGATTCTAATGTGACATGTGCTACACAGTAGTGGCTTTCTGACGATTGTGTTCTGTTTCACCTCATTATTTTTTTTTATCACGACAGTGGATGTCCCCTGAGCAGCAAGAACGACCAGAAGACGAACTTTCAACGGGGTATTTGAATGAAAAGATTGATGTCTATGCACTCGGGAATATTCTGTACAAGGTTGCTGTTGGCAACAGTCCGTGGAAGGTGTGTCATTGTCTCGGAGCTGTTTGTAATGGTTTTGATCCCACTAATATCGATTCCTTCCGTCAATTTGAAATAGGCAGACTACAAAACAAAAAAGATAACACCCGAGCTGAAAGAGAAGATTGCCCGTGCAAAGCTTCGTGGGGGTAAACCTAAAGTACCCGAGGAAGTTCGAAATTCGACGGATCCCAGCCTAAAAGCAGTACTCAATGCCATGGATTGGTGTTATAGAAATGACCCTAATTTAAGGCCATCGGCGAGGGAAATAGCAATAGAATTACGAGCAGCGTTACTTGGAGTGGAGTCATCTAAAAGTGTAGATATTGGTGTTTCAGGCAGATCTTTGTTGGAATGACCAAAGAAAAACTTGTCTGTATTATTGTAACAGATTTATACTATTAGGAGAGCAACAATCAAGTGTTCATGTCACCAACAACTGTACAATTGGAACAGTAATAGTACTGATGATCGAAGTCTAGTGTAAATATTAGGGATACTCATGTCAGGCGAGCAAACACCTGCAAGAAATACAATTCATTAATAGAAAGAAAAACAATAATTGAAATTAGAATGTTATTGAAGTAAAGCTGATAGCAGTGAACATCAAACTTTATGTGTCGTTGGTGACTGTGCAATTGGAGGGTTATGTACATGGAAACCATTTCAGTAGTATGAAACCTATCACTTTTTTCCACGGGATCAATTAGTGTGAGCTATCTTCTTTCAGGTTCTGATAGAGCATAGTAGATCTTAGCTATACAAAACAAATCAATCTTCAAGATGGGCAGTCATAGTATATAAGCTGGCAATGACAGCACCAAAAATTGTATTGCTCACATATTGGACCTTTTTTACACAGTATTAGGAATAGCACCATGAATCCTATACTGCTCAATTGCTCTCAGCAAGGAGTTTAACAGATGCACAATCATACTTGATGGACAAATATTGATTGAGTCATACCTAATAAGCAGCACAAAATTTGCTTGTGCTAGTGATTTCTTTTACACCACATTTTCAATGTTATAAAAAGAAGAGTAGAAACCATTTGTAACAAAGTAAATCATTGCATGCAATGCTTTGTCATGTTCTTTGGTAGATTGGATCATTATAAAGAACTATTCATGATTGTATGCTTCATTAACACATGAAGTCCTCATGTGTTGCCTCCATTGACATGTCTTCTTATGCATAAAGATGCTTCAATTCCACCAAAACTCATGTTGAACACACTAATGTTTAATGTCACTTGCAGAAGTTACAGGTACTTTCATGCCATTGATGAAAGGTAGGCAGTTTTTGACAAAAACACTTGAACTATATGGTGATATAGCAAAACATTTGGGTCTTTTAGGCAAGAGTTGTTCAATGGCATAAAACTCAAGTAACTTTAGCCAAAAATGTACATAAACTTACATCAAACCAACGTAACATTTGGGTGAGCTTTTTGGACATGACCTAACGCTCTCCTAATTTTTGTTAAAAACATATGTAAACTTTCATCAAACTGATGTAATGTTCAAGTGCTTTACATGAGATTTTTAGACATGGCATAAAAATCATGTAACATTAGCCAAAAACTCATGTAAACTTATGTGAAACTAATGTAAGATTTGGGTGTTATACATTGATTAACTCATGTAACTTTAGCCAAAAACATACATAAACTTATATCAAAACAAAAGTTTGGGTGTTTTATGTTACATTTGTACATGACATAAAACCCACACAAGTTTTGCTGAAACTGTATGTAAACTTACATCAAACTGATGTAATGTTCCAGTGTTTCAAATATGTTTTTAAACATTGAATAAAACTCATGTAACTGCTTTCAAAACACCTGGCACATATATACAGAAGGAATCAGTACAGAAGGGCCAGTCCTACTCTGTCTAACAAATTACAGTCCCTGTATAGGCAAGGAACCTATATACATAGTGGTAGTGATTGTTTACATAATATTACAAAAAAGCACTGTTTGCGCTGAGCCACATATTTTTCACAGTTTCGCATATTGAGATTTTTTTGAATTCCCAGTATGCGCATAATAATATGATATATTGTTAGCACTTTGGTGATCAAAGTTAGATGTTTGCTACTCTTTACTTTTTTTGTGAAATACTTACAAGAATTTTTGGCAAATATTATATGATTGAAGTCTACAATTAGTGGGCTTAAAACCTTGTCTGCCGTTATACATAGTGTGAGCTAACACTATGCTTACTCTCAGTTTTCTGCACATGGGTTTGGACAGTATGTATAAAGCCCAGTATTTGTACTGGTACTAACATAGATAAATAGTAATATATTTCTATATTACTAGTAGGATTATTGTAATGGGTACTATATTACTGTGTATAGTACCATTGTAATTGTCTCATACTACATTAATATCTCTCTTTTGTTTTACCCAGTAATTTACGTAGTGTTTGAGCTCTCCAAAAAGTTAAAAATTACTGTAGCTCACGTCAAAATTCTGTTTCTCGCATACTTACATAGTAGGGTGTGCCAACCTATTTGATGAGAAATTAACCTTTTTACCATTGGATTACAGCAAATTGACATTATTTGCGTAGCCTGACAATAATTGGATCAAAACGCCATTCCTTGTACATGAAGGTAGGATATACCAACCTGGTCGATGGAAAATTAACATTTTTACTGTCTGATTATGGCAAATTAGCATTACTTGCGTAACATGATGACAAATGGATCAAAATGTCGTTCCTCATACATAAACGTAGGAGGGTATGCCAACCTGTCCAACAAAAAAATTAACCTTTTTACCATCGGAATATAGCAGATAACATTATTTACGTAACATAATGACAATTGAGTCAAAATGCAATTCATTGTCCACATAAGTAGGAGGGTATGCCTACCTGTTTGACCAAACATTAACCTTTTCACCGTCAGATCAAGTCAAATCGACATTAATTGCGTAGCATAATGACAATTGGGTCAAAATGCCGGTCTTTGTACTTATATGTTGAAGAAGACGGCCTACCTGTTTGACAGAAAATTGTTTTCACTGTCAAACTACGACAATTATTATTATTGACATAATCTGACGACGATTGGGTAAAAATGCCATTCCACACACACATCCCTCGACGATAAAACGTGACTTTTGGCGTCAGTAAATGGCAATAATAATGAATTGCCTAAAATTTTAGGTAAGTGTAAGCAGCATTTTGCTTTCATCACTCTCGATCAACTGTATTCCCTTCAAAGTTATTTTATCATCCAAAACAGAAGAAACAAGACAGAAGCACACACAACAATCAATTAAACAGTTGAATTGTGTCGCTACAATGGTTACAACTAATATTTTTACTATTACTAGCAGAAAACGTTCGCACTACTTTATCACCTTCTAGCCCGACCGGCTAGTATCTCATTAAGGACCATCGTCACAGATTTCTTCCATCCTAAGATGGCTTGATTTTTGTCGATTGCTGTGTCAGAAGTATCACCACGCCTGATAAGCTTTTCTACCGAATTCCAAAACAATTTTCTCCTAAAATAATTGTGTTTGTTTGCGCCTCTCTCAATTG
>JALLAW010000603.1:0-12172 GCA_036939535.1 Cyclotella kingstonii | reverse complement strand
ATAAATGGGGGCTATTTATAATTAGTAAGCACCCGCTTACTAATTATAAATAGCCCCCATTTATAAATTGGTACTAACATATATACATGAAGTTACTACATACATCTGAATATTTTTGGATGTTTCATGCTGAAATTACGAGTATTTATGCCCCCCCCCCAAAAAAGCGCGAAATAAAGACGAAAATTACTTGTTAAATACGATAGATTTCGTTTATTTGATGTTGAAAAAAATACGTCGTTTTTATGCCTATCACCATAATCGTCGATAATTGTATGAAAGTATTTGTATTAATACGTAAGTTTTCTTTCGTTTTTTATAAAAGATACGCATGTTTCATGCCAATTTAGAGTAAAGTAAGAAATTTGTACGAAAACTTTTTCAACATTGACATAAACTCATGCATGTTTAGCCAATAAAAGGGGACAAAAATGCACAATTTCTCTTTTATTCGAGAAAAAGCGCTGAACTATTCTCGATTATATCACCAATTGTATGCTTTTTCTTTGTCAATTCATCGATGTCCATTTGTAGTTATTTCCGAAGAATCTCTTCAGTTTCCTCCACCATTTCTTTCTAACTTGAGAGACATTCCCACGAACCCTTTTCCACGAGTAGAATAAATGGTCTCGCTCCTTCCGATGCTCTTTTTTCTGTTAACTCTGCTCAGATTTCTCATGTAGTTCGGTTCTTCTATCGGCAAACTTCGCTTTTTGTGTGAATACACTCATGTCATGAATAGCATCAGCTGTAACCAATGATACTTCAGACGCCTTCTTCCATCGTTTTGGAGTATTTTCATCATATTCTTGACTTGGTCTAAAGCTCAGACTTTTTCTCAAATTGTCACCTTCACTGAAAGTGTCATTAGACGAATCAGCCTCAATGATTTCTGTCGATTGGGGATGAATATGTAAGTGCTTTTGGAGGTAATACACATCTTGTTTGCCATTGCAAAACGACTTGAAGTAGGATATATGAGTCCCTAAAAGGGTGAATCGATTGAGTGAAGCCTTGTACTCGGACTTTAGTTTTCCCACATTGAACGCAATTTTTTTCAAGAGCGATTGATGATCACTGTCATGTCTAGCTCCAGCGAAGCAAAGACATTATCTTCTAGGAAAAATGGTGTCAAGAAAATCATCCGGTTCTTGAAATGTCTAACACACTTCCTCCTATCAGTACTGATCATTTCGAGACTTATCGTAATCCATATGATAACAGTTAGCTGCATCACCGAGTTTGGCAATCTTGGTTCAAAACTTGTCTGCAAAAGAATGTTCAACATATGGAACATGCATTGGGGCTCCTTCCTCGTGCGTTTGGCAGTATAATTTGAGAGAGAAGATCATTCTTACTGCAGTTCATAAAAATGTCTTTAAGAATTGTCATCAAGATATCAAGATATCTTTGGACAGATTCTTGACTCCTTTGATCTTTAGGAGCCTGCAGATCTTGCGTAGATCTTTTGGCAGGATGTTTGATATCACAAATCGCTTAATGAAGAGCTGCTCACAAACAATTTTGACATCTGACTATTCAACATCACTGTGTGGTGATTGCTCAGCATCTACCTTGATATCAAAGGCAGATAAAGCTATGTCTAGTAGACAATTTGGAGATGGATTGAGGTCTTACCATGGTGATTGTAAAAACCTGAGGTAACTATTAAGTGATTATTAAAGAATAAGTACGAGGTAATACTAATACATAGCCCGAACAAGCGGCGAAAGTTATGCATGTTGTACGAAAGTATACACATAATATTCAGAAATTTTCGGGCCGATCTTGGTCCTACCATATCGTTCAAATGTCGGATCGGGCCTCTCTTGGTAGGATAATCCTTCGACTTCGTAATAGAAATCTGATTTATGCTACGTTTTTTGGTCGGATCCGACGAAAATCACGCGAATTAGAACGACCCTAAGAGATACTCTTAGAAAGAACCAGTTTCGTGAATTTCAGAAAGGAGGGCTGCCAACACGCAGCTTCTTACTATAAGTACAAATGCAATATTGCGTACCAGCTACCTCCTACAATGAGATGAGTGAGGAGGGTTGCCAACCCACAACCACCATGAGTAGAGCGTTGCCGAAACGAAAGCTTTCATCATAGGTACATTCCAACATGATTATTCAACTCTCTTAACACTCTCTCTCAAGAGGAAGTTAGATCTTAGCATCAAATCACCCTCTTCCTTATGTATTTCAATAATGCACACGGAAGATATTTTGAAAAAAAGCATCACCAATTTGTTTGACTGTGTTGTTATTTATTTATTTTATCCCTAACTTTTTCATTAATTGTCGAAACCTTTTTGATGGAATATTGTGTTACTTTAGGGTGTGTATTCTGGTGGGTTTGTGTCTGCAAGAATTAGAGCCCCTGCCTTGTCTTTGTGAATGGATAAATGCATTGATTAATCTCAACATCTATACCTACAGCTGATCCCAAAGATTTAATCATGTGAATACTTGGAATCAAGTTGCGAGTGCATTTTTTTATTCTTTCCATTATAGAAAGTCTTGTCTTAGTTTGTAATTTCGACTATCATTGAGTTGAACAATCAGCATCAGTTACAACGTATTCAGTACGACTCTATATACACAATGGGTCATCATTCTCTTTATGTCCATACATCCAGCAAAATCTGCATCAGGATAGGCATCAATCTTGAGAGCTTTTGATGTTGGATAAAAAATGAAATCGTAATTATGAGTCAATTTTAAGAAACCCAATATGTTTGAGTGCCTCTTCATGTGAATTTTTGGGACAAAACACGTAAGGAGCAGCACATTTTAATCCATAAAGGATGTTTGGATATAAGTTCCTTGATAAATATAGAAGCATTCCTACCATACTGCCATAACTAAAAGAGCATGTTGCAGCGTCTCTCTCTGCGTCCATGACCAATGGAGAATTCGCTGTCCCAACATCTCCATTGCCTTAATGACTCGAGTAGTTAAATGTTTCTTGCTTCGTTTCTAACAATCCAGTAATGGGATCTTGTTACATACAATGCCTAGAAACCCAGCTGCATTCATCTCTTGCTCTTGTTCAACTCCAATTTTTCCCAGTTTCATTGCTACATTGTGAATGTCTTGCTCATCTTTTACCCAGCAGATCAAATCATCTGCATAGCTCACATAGATAACTTTATCTCCAGCATATAAACAAGAGTCAAACTTTGACTGTTCCAATGCCGAAACTTTCATTTTTTCAACCATGTATTTCCGGTGATTGGCATAATCAAAAAAATGTCTTTTTAATAAAAGAGCCTTATCTGCCATTTGAAATCCTAGACGCATGTTAACATATATGTGCTCATCTGATAAGAGTAAGACATGCATGAAGGCTGCAGTCATATCTCTGTTTCGATTTCAAACCCAGTAAGATTTCTAGTACAAGCGTTAAATGATCGGTAGTTCATTGAATAACTACAGCAAAATACCAAAGAAATCAACACCTTCGATTTGTCGATCTCCTCTAGCACAATATCTACCCTTGAAACTTTAATTCGTCCATCAGGGAATCGTATTTGAGATTTTTGAATGAGAGTCTGGAGGCATTAGGCGGTATCTCGCAAGTTACGCATGAAATCTGATAATTGTCTAGGATTTGGACGTGGATTTTCACGAAGTCGATCTTCTCGAGACCGTATCTTTAATTTATTAGTAAGTTACCAATATGTTAACTAAACAAGGTGGGAGACAGCCTCTTTAAATCCGCGTGGACTCAACATTCCAGCACAGGGCAGGAGTTTGACAAGCGTACAGCCTTCAGCAAACAGTGCGATTAGCACACCATAACACAGCAATATATAACAAAAGCTTAATAAATGAAACAAAAGAACTCAAGCGAAAGGTCCTGACTCAACCTTAAAAAAGTCTCAAGCTTCTAAAAACCCCTAAATAAGAAAAGTCCTTTTCGGCGTCAGAAAAATCGAGCATGTAGAACCCTCTATGTATAACAGTCCTTCCACTGCCTGAGAAAAAGTCGGAGGATATCCTAAAGACCTGCTACTAGAGATTACAACCCAAGCAGTTTCAAGACACCCAAGACAAAGCCTACCAAGTCCTTCCGCAACCTCTTCCCGGCCTTCCATATTTATTCCTAGTCATAGTTTGTCATCTTTTCCTCCACAGCACCTGAAGACCCCTCTGAGGATAAAGCACTCATCTCTTCTGTTACCTTTACTTCCTCATCTTCACTAGTAGTGATCTCTTTCGGACCCTTGTATATCTTTCTTTTTGGCATCTACTCCTCGGATGAAAGCAGTGGACGGATGCTGAAGCGCTTCCCAATATCTCTTTGATCAATGGTTTGAGGACTAGCTGACACTATCCGTGCGACTGGAGAATGAGATGACGGCTCTTTAATATGCTAGCTGTCCCCTTCAGTGCTTAAGCTGCGTATGGCTGCAAGACAATGTCAACCCGTGTGTGTGCAACTTAAGCATCCATCCATACGCATGCATAATGCAGACCATCAGGAAGCATGATAAATTCTCTCTTAGCAATACGACCATCACTTTTACCTATATAATGCAGTTCTGATTATTAGCATTACATTTAGATGACATTATTATACATTTGTAATGAGTTAAAACAAATGCACCTTTAAAATTAATTGTAGTCTGAAGAGCGTTGCCTTCTGCAGAGATTGTCACAGCAGCGCTAATATGATGTGACTCATTCTTGGAAGCTGTGTGTTTATGGTTTTGGCACACCTTCAAAGTACGATAAGAGTGCATGGAGTAATACACAAGAGTCTGATCCATATTTAGGGTGAAACGAGGATGATGTGTCAGACCATGAAGAAGTGGATGATTGACTTTGATGAAGTCTAGGGAATCCTGAATGGCAACATGAGGCGCTTTTTGTGATTTAAGAATGCAAAGACAGTAGACTAAATCTTGGGTATCGAGCCAGCGTCAGATAGATGACATCTTTGGCATGTAAGATTTCACAAAGAAATCAGCATTTAGGGATAATACCTGCAAAAGAACAGCAATTTGGTTCGCAGAAAAGCCTTGCTCTCATCTCTCTAAGGTGAATCGCAACAATTCTCTCGAAATGGGTTCAAGTTGAGAGGGAGGTCTACCTTTCATTGAAAAGTGATAGGGACATCTTTTTGCGGATTTTCAGGTTGATATGGTCCTTGATCCACCTGGGGAGACTTTTCTTGTCATTGCTGAAGTTTAAGGCAGACTCTCGAAGCATGACATTGCTGCCTTGACTTGGAGCGATACCGGGAGCGAAATCACATGCTGGTCAAGTCTTTTGCTGCATTGGGGCGCTTTTGATTGCTCATTCTATGCATTTGTTGGAGGAATCACGTGGAAATAGTGTAGATCTTCTCTTGTGGCAGCTTGCGGAATGACAGCGTGATAGTGGAGGACTCAATGGACGACAGGAAAAGCAGGCAGATATTTACTACAGGTGGTGGATACTCTCCTCGTTGTCCATCGTGGGTGCCATCAACTGGATCACCACTTTGAAGCTCACTAAATTTACATTGAATTGTCAGGACGATGAGGACGGAGGAATTGCCAATAAACCAAATGATATGGCAGATATCTATTGCACATTTTTGGCCTTTGTGGACTGTCATTGATTGGTTATTTTGACGAGGCTGCTGGCAATGAAGGGAGAGACTATCGTCATATTAATCCTGTTTTTGCATTACCTGCCAATGTTGTCCAGGGACTCAGTCCATGGTAGGACATTCTGGTCAAGTGGATGACAGATTAAAAATGCAATCCATTCTTGATTTATGATCAAGTCAACCATTGCAAATGAGACAAATAGACATTATTTCGAGCTAATTATACTGTACTTAGTAGGGACTAGTCTAGGTCACTCTATCTTAATTGTGGTCAATACTACTAACATGACAATAAACTAATTGTACAAAAGAAAGTCTAGAAATATAGGCGTTTCTTGATATCACAAAGTAGCGAATATCCAGGTTCTTGTCCAAATAATGATCTTTCAAATCACAGTATGAAATTAATGGAGCATTCATTTGATACTCCTCAACTTTCATAAATAATGCGTACAAAATTTAAAAGAAAGGAGTAGCATCGTCATTATCATCACCATGAGTAAAATCCTTAAGATCCTTCCAATAACTCTCATCTTCAATTTGGTATACAATGGACTGTTTTGGCAGCCCCCCTGCTGATGGTAGTATTTGGACCAGGAGTTTTTGAGTGCAACCTGTGTCCAAATTAGTGGTCAGAGAAGGTGTGCCGTTGTTAGTAAGGCTACTGATTGTGTTGATAGTGGAAGCCATGGTAGAAGAAGGACTGGAGAAAAAGCCAAGAGTAGTAGAGAAGTTTGACATGGCAGATTGTTTGTTTTTGTTTAGCATGTGCCTTGGTGTGGATGAGCATCTCATTTTTCTTTACAGGATATTGTAATACTAGTTCCTATTTGTAACCAACATCTATAATCCCCATGCAAAAATGTGATTTCAAGACATGTTTTTCATAAAGATGCTTGATTGTAGCAATAGTTATGAGGCTTCTTTGAAACTTTGGGATGACCTTTTTTTGTATTTTTTACCTGTGAAAATTTTGCGTCGGACGATCTGAAAATGACTGGTAAAATAACTCTGTTGACACACAATTATGGTAGCAGTACAATTATAGATTGGTCAGTTAAATCTCGCTACTACGTAGAATTACTTATCGATGACGCTTACTCCCGGATTATGACATAAGTGTATTCCACCCAACAGGTCATGAAAACGGTTCCTCACCCCGTCCTTGACTCATATTCATGTCTTCCACGCATCCAATGACGGCATCAGTGGGCACATCGGCGATTGACAACATTCTTCCATCTGCGACGCCCACTCTGAAAGTAATGCGTCTCCAGGCACCACAACTTGGTCAACCTTCAGCAGGCCAATTATTATCGCCCACTCACCTGTTGTCTTCTAACCTTCTGCTCCCTGATTCATTTGGAGTGATTCATATTGGAGAAATATTTTCCGCGTATCTTGGAGTACTTAATCCATCGTTTGATCTGCCAGTGCGAGGATTGACACTTTCTGTGCAGCTTCAGACTCCTTCACTTCGAATTGTGCTACCTACTCGGCTTGGTGGTAACAGTGCTTCGTCATCTTCATCTACACTAAATGAATTCGAATGCAGCCAACCGAAAGATGTTGAACCTGGGGGAGGTATTGATACCATGGTTTCCCGGAGACTGGAAGAAGCTGGCCAGCATATCTTACGCGTAGAAGTGGGGTACACATTCAACGGTGCGAAGACTTTAAGAAAGTTTTACAGGTTTAATGTAACTGCACCTTTAAATATTACTGAAACTGTTACACGCAGTGGGGATGCAGCTTGTATTGTTAGCATAACTGTTGAAAACATCATGGAGAAACAATCTGCTGGTGGTGGAGCGGTGACTATTGACAGCGTTGGGTTTGAATCGGTCGAAGGTTTAGTCTCACAACAGATCATGCTTCAAGAGATTAATCTCACACTGGATGCAATGAAAAATGAAAGAAGTAGAGACATTCCTCCTCGCCATCAATCCATCATTCAACTCTATGATACTTGCGGAAGATTGGAACCGGGTGAATCATATCGATACCTGTTTTATGTCAAAGCAGAGTCTGAAGCAGCTGCATTGAGAGGAATCGCATTCGGTGATGAAATTGGCAGAGCTGTTTTAAATTATTATAAAGCTATGGGAGAATCTGGCAGGATTCACTCGTCTACAGTGGTTTGCCCTCCAAGTTCTTATGAAAATGATGTGACACCAAATTCCAAATTCGTTGTTCATGGAAGTGGCATTAGTGTAGACGTCGCGACTGCTGCTGTACAGAAGTCATTATCTGGGAGGAGAAATAGTGGCGATAGTCAAACTTTGGATGAAATACTACCAGTTACTGTAGAACCAATCGATCCTCCAAGTAGAATGAAGTTATCGGTTACGGAGAAGGTGACATTACTGGTAGTAAATCATTCCAGCCAAACTATGAGTTTACAGTTGCAAATGTGTCTTGCCAATATGTATGGTGTTGTTATTTGTGGTCCAAGTTTCATAACTCTCGGCGAAATTCCTCCGTCGGGTGGAAGCTGTACCATTGATGTTAATCTGGTTGCACTGGCAGCTGGATTGTTTTCTGTGCAGGGATGTTTTATTGTGGATTTGACAACGGGTTTAGAAATACAACAACCAGCTTTATTTAATGTCTTCGTTGAAATGCCTTCCAATGTATACGAAGAGAAGAAAACGATTTACTAAACCGATAAGGAATCATAGTCCGTCATTACAGTAAATAACACAGAATCATTATGCTATTTTTACTACAAAGTTGTGGCACAAATCCAGCCCAACTTCGTCTGAGAATTCGTTAATCACAGGATCGATCAATCTTCTACCCTGGCTGTTCAACATGCCAACGCGAATGTAATTCTTATCACTGTTAGCTCCACCAATATCTAATATAATATCTTCAACTCTAAATTTCTGTTTTACTTCGTCTTTCATTGTTTCATTATCTGATGGTGTTTCATACAAAGTACAACAGTGACGAATTGGACTGTCTTTCTCAAGTTTTTCCTTGGCACATTCGAAATCAACCCACTTGTATGTCGTCGGACATAAAATCTCACTAGGTTTATATTCTGCCTTGTATTTCATCTTTTGACAGCTATGAATATAATATCCTAAGTAGTAGTGTCTAGATTTCAGTAGTTTTGCACGACGCACCCACTCAATTTCGCGCAATGCTGTATATTTTCCAAGTTCAAGTTTAGATGAAAGGCATGGATCATAAAACGCATACACAGAGGATAAACAATCAGGAAGAATATCTGATCACAGTACAGGCACGAAGAATTGGATGAGAAGCAGCAGTAGCACACTAAGAAGGATCATTTTGAGAAGCTTATTCTCACCAACAACTCCAACTGCAATCAGGGGTCCGTCAAAGGCATATGGTGATGTTGATAGCCGGTATTGTTGATGATAGGTCCCTCCAAGATTCAGGTTCACATCATAACCATCTTCCAAGTTTAAATTGAAGTCGTTCCTGTTAAAAGACTCCATTGCTTCACTAAGTGTCTCATGAACTAAAGGGGTTTCACACAAGAAGCGATAAAATGCTAAATATGATTTCTTTATTTTTGATCTTTTCACTTCGTTCTTCATTAAGAGTATAGATAACACATGAATCACTATTCAATTTAAGAAGAAGATCAATAAGCAAGATTGTAGAAGCTTGCAATGGTGTCAGACTTACCAAAGAGCTATAAGTAGCATCAACATCAAGAAACCCAATCCGATTCTGTCGCTGATAGCGCATATAATCATCTGTGCCATCATCAGCATCATTATTTACATTGTTGTCGAGGCTCGTATCTTCAAATGGATTAAAATCACCATGCACTGATGATTGATAGTGGCAAAACAATTGATGGACTTCTGGTTGTAGTGAGCTTTCATAAACAGGAACAGATCTGACAGAGAGAAATAGCTGCTGATTACGAAATTCGGTTTCTGAAGACACACATTGATCATGTCTTTGATCATCAATGCATAAAACAGAGGAAGGCGTCTGATGATAAAGATAACTACTTTTCTGCCATTTTAAAAAGAATGCAGTGAAGGGGTCCTCTTCTACCTCTTGATCGTGCTCTTTTTCTGGGGTAATATCTGTGAAGGAAGCCAAATAGTTTGAAGGCACCGTTGACATGACAAATACGTGGCCACTCTTTTCATCAAATGTGACATTTTGAACGTGAAAAGATGGCATATGATTTTTCTTATTAGTTAGATACATTTTCACTGAGTCAACGACTTTCGGGGCTAAACAGGTCTTGTCGATCACTCCTCTCGAGAGTCCGGCCGCTGAAGCACATGCTGACGTTGACAAAACAAGAGAGACATCCGATGGAGAATCAGGCATAATACGTTTGCTTCGAGCTTTTTTAGGTTGAACAGCTTTAAATGAACACCATTTCGGTACATTCACGGTGTTCTCGGTATGATTGTTATCCCACCAGACCCAATGAGGTAACTGATGATGAGATTCATTTTCCCCTAACCCACTATCTTCTTTTTCAGTGAGAATTCTTACCACTTCTTTTGTAATGGCTTGGTATGTTAACTTTGCTAAAATCTCTAGAAATATCAGCTCGTCTTCTTCAATTGACTTCAGTAACAGCTTATCAAACTTAATGGTTGATGTCATAATTGTGGATGGATCGATTGATGATGATTGAATTCGTTGGGATAAATTTTCTCCCATGTTTTTCAAATCACGTAGCGGTGAAAGCTGCCGTGACCTTTTTTGAATATGGCCAGTTTGTAGAGATTTTACGTCGATTACGACTTCTCCGCTTTCTTTCGTTGCTACACAAGTCTCATGGTCAGAAAAATTAGGTTTTTCTCTGACATCAATCAGATTCTCTCCCAGCTTTTCATTGTCAATGTCATTCAACTGCATTTTGTTAACATGAGAAGTGTGTGTGGAGCAAGACGAGTGTAGGTAATCATTAGTACTGCATTTCTTGGACTGATCTCTTTGACTTTCTTTTGAACGGTACCCATTGCAGTTTGAATTGTGCAATTCTAATGCTTTCAATACTCTTTTTCCAACTCTTCTCTGACTACAGCTTCCACCAGTGAGGATTCTCTTTGCCATTTCACTTTGATGTGACTTTAATTTCTCATTTCCTTTTGACTGATGTGAAGTGGCTGACGAAAATTTTGTGACATCAAGCCGAATACTAAGTGCAGGACAACAACTGTGCCATAAAATGCAACGAAGTATGTAAAAATGATATCGAGAAAGATAGAACGAACTATGAACAACAATGGATGTCTCCCTTTCGGAATAAATTGGTAACACTCACCTTTCTGAGTTATGAGGATGATATAGATGTTTCCCTGATCTTCTCCAACCTCGATCGATGAATTCTTGATAAATGTCATACGGCAGGTAATCAAACAAGAGTCCATAAGATTTGGATGAGCAATCCCCATTAACTCTTTCTACTCCGGTGTCATTGCTCATTGTGCCCATATTGGCCTCATTGTTTTTTCGATGATTTGTCAGAGCGTTCAGATCTAAACTTTTTTCTATTCCAGATGCATTGTGAAAAGTTGGGATGACTTTATTCCATCCATCATCAACTTCTAGGACATGTAAACGCGATCCCCCACAATAACCACATTTTGAACGAGATGACCCACACAACCGCGCTGTTACACGACTATGGACGAAACCAGAACTACGCCACATTTCCTCCATTGAATTATCCTTCCCACTTGGAGAGCTGTTGGCGTTTGACAATGAATTGGTGTGCTGAGTGTTGTGAGGCAATGGGGTCGGTGTATCTGCAGTCATTGAAGCTCTTCTTTTAAACTTCGGTCCATCTGGAGATGGATCTTTTAGACCATTCATCGACTTTTGTGAACCACTGATGTGATACTTACAAAAATTAGCTTTTTTATGAGTTGAAGGGGTAGGCTCTTGTTTGGAATCCGTATCGATTCATCCTGCATTTGCTCAACGACCTAAGTCAAGAGGATACATAAATGTACTTCGTTTCATGAAATAGACAGTCGGTTGGCATACAATAGTAAGTAGCCTCTAATCATATTTTCATGAATTTGCTGCTTGTGAAGTCCCGAGTAGGTAATGTAATGAATCCTCCTGCTTCCTGAGTTCGGATTTGTTGAAGGCTGACGGACCCGCCGTTTTCAGGCCGACCTGAATCTGACCAGCCCTTTTTATTCCTACTGTAGTTACCTATAGTACCTATTTCTAGGACACCTATTTGTACCATGAGACTATTATAGCTCTCCTACGTACCTCTCTCTCTAGAGGTACTCCTACTATATTTTAATTCCTCAAAGTATGGTCTTCAACATTTTTCTAGCAATCAATCACAGAGGAATTAAGATGAATGGTGACAAATAATTGGTTGTAGGAGAAAATCTATGAGGAACTTTGACTTCTAACTACTAACCCAGAGAGAGAGAGTTAGAAGATGAAACATGTATTATGGAACCACATCATTGGTTGGAAGATACTACAATCTAAGAGAATCTTGGACTTCTTACAGTCACTCACACTCACAACACAACAACAAACTCCTCACACCTTCACAACATTAGAGATCTCGTCAAACTCTATT
>JALLAW010000602.1:0-12175 GCA_036939535.1 Cyclotella kingstonii | reverse complement strand
CATCCTACCTCGAGATCCTACTTTTATCTTACTTTTCGGTCGGATCCGACCAAAAATACCTCTGTCTAGAATGGCCTTTAGTCGAATTCGACTTCTAAATGTTAACGACTTCCTGAGTTTTCATATTCCAGATAGTTTGGAAGCACTTTCTCGTCCTCCAAAGCTTTCTCGGCTACTAGAAGACTGACGAAATCCGCACATACACGTTTCCAGCCTGAAGTCTGAGAGGTTCCAGACCCCCACGTCTTATTTGGAAGATATACTCTATCCGGCGGATCTCATTAGACGTAAAATTCCGATACTGCACTTTCATATTTTATCCAGAAAGCAAGATTCTGCTGACTTCTCAAACTTAAGTCGATTTTAGCTCCTGAGCGTTACCGACTTCCTAAGTTTACACATTCTGAATCATTTCCGTCTTACGAGTCAAATCGATTAAAACTGTTTCTCGGCTCCAATATCTTGGATCAAAGTTCCCTTTTCAAATACCCTCCAGGTCACTTTTGCGTAGTAGAGAGGTTTTTTTGTTGACCGAAGTCTCTCAAGAGCTGAAGACGCGACCTTTAGTCATTACTCATCTCAGCTAGTCCCCAGATCAGATGGCCTGTCCAAGATATATTTATATATCATTTTTTTGTCTCTCAAAAGCAGGAAGCACGGCGTTAAGTCGATTCCCGTCTCTGAGTCGTTTTCGGATTCCATGTCTTTCTGAGCCTCCGAAGTTTCCTCGGCCTCCAAGGCTTTCTTGGCAACAGTAATATCATAGGATCAGGATATTTTCATCGTCTAAATTATGTCAAAAACCGGGCTTCCGAAAAAGGGGGCCAAGACCAAAAGACTTCCATCCGTTTCTCCTCTTTGAGACAATACTCACCTCTAAGTCGTTATCAGTTTTCCGGTCTTCCTCAGCCAGAGAAATTTCTTCAATGTCAAGTGCTCTGTCAGTAACCAGTAAACTTCCGCAACTGTCAGGGCCCCACGTACTTCTTCTCTTTCTGCTCGCCTCCGGCCTCCACCTTCATTGCTCGATCGGAGGAACGTGTAATAGTAGGAAGACGGGTAGCAGTGGGATTAGCCTCCCTAAACAGCTGTTGACGAAGGCGGTCTAAACGCTGCATTTCTTCTAATCTGCAGGATCGTTGTGTGAAGGGTGAGTAAATGTTTCTGGCTTTTAGAGCGGCATTCATGGCAGCTAACCAGTATTTTCTTTGTTCTAGAAACGACAAGCCAAGAGTACCAAAGTCGATTTCTAGAAGAAATCTGCAATCCTCCGGGACAGCCGTGGCATCCAAGTCAACTATAGCTTCGATCTGTTCCTCTATATTGCTGCTCGATTTCCTGAAGCCTGTCATGTGCACTCAGATTACGGAGAAGCCATTGTGAGTGAGAGAGTTGGAGGAGTTTCGTGATGAGTTGCGAGGTCTAAGCCGAAGGACAGATAGATTGTTTACAAGAGCGCAGATGGGCTTGTTGAATAGAGAGATAGGTTTTGCTGATCTTCCCTTCCGTGAAGATGCTATCCTTGGCAACATAGGTCCTAAGTCAATGAATTTCACTGTACCGCGGAAGAGGAGGTACGTTGGTATGAGGCTGGATAGGTCCGGGTCTGTTCGATTGTACCCCCACAAACAGGATTCCAGATTGTTCAAGTCATCAACGAACAGGTTAGTTCGGGGATCAGCCGGACACAAGCAGAGGTGACTGGCCTTCTACAGACATCCACAGTTAGGGCAAGCCGAGGAGATTTCTCCTTTACTTTAGCGTGAAACCTCAGAACCTACACCGCAAAAACCAGAAGCTTGCTTAGCATACCTGAAAGGCAGCTGAGGATTTTACCATCGGAATGCCAGTCTTATTTTCTTTTTTCTTGCATAGAAAATCCTTGAGAGAATGGAGGCCGGCAAAACCTGACCTCCTCCGAAAGTCCTGAAGTAAGTTTCGAAGTAGAGAAGATCAAAGCCGTTTAAAAGGGAAGAAGGTCCGTGTTTAGGCTGGTAGGATGAGCCAAAGCCTCCTTGGCTAATTCATCATAGACACAATTCAGTTTTTCAGGAAGAGATAAAGCTTCCTAATGAAGAGCTTTATCCATGTGGTCAGAAACGTGCTAATAACGGATGTGTCCAGATGGACATGATTTCTCTGTCATAAGACATCTTAGATACACTTGGAGTTCGACCTGATTCAAGAGCCTAGTCCAGGAGTGAGGAGGACCGTACTTTCGTTGTCGCACCACAGCTCAGCTTTCCACTCTTTAATGTGGTAAAAATCCGAGAGAGTAAGGAGGAGAAGATGTAACGCAAGAATCACTAGGAGTTTGGCGCGATAAGAAGAGGCGGAAGTGTTGTATTCCTGGAAGAATGATGGTGAACCGTTGTCGAATTTCTCGGACTGTCCTGGGAGCAGATGTGTAGATGTCTTTGAAGAGGAGAGGGGATCAGTTGTTTCAGAGTCTCATCCTCTTTGTGGAATAGTGAATCCTAAAAGTATCGCCACTCCCAAATTCTATGAGACGGGTAGACCCAGGGGCGCAAGGGAAGAGAGAGACGACCTCTACGGCAAGTAATGGAGCGGAGGAAGCTTGCCCAAGAAAACTAGTCTGCTGGCGTAGGATGCTCCGGGGAAAACTCGTAGGTCAAAAACCCTGTGGTTGGTGCCAGGTTGAAGTCATCTAGACAAACCCCATCTACCGTAACTATATCAGATAAGAATAAAGTCTTTTTGAACTTCCTGCAACGATCTCAGAGTCTCTGTAGATGAGTCGAATGTAAAAGCCAGGTCCATGAGTAGCCTGTCGCCTACCCTGGGCAAAGGGATACAGCCTAATTGAATTTTTAAGACAATGTTGAAGGCCTGAAGACTTTGCCACAAGAGGGATACCCAAATGGCAAAAGCCAGAGGGCCCCACTTCTGAAAACTGAGGGAAAAAAGATCTCCCCCGTGCCCTATTTGAGGACGCAGAGCTTGAATGGAGGCAAATACTTTCTTGCAGATTATACTGCTGGAGCGGAAGTGCTGGAGGAAAAGATTAATGCGATCGATTGTTCAACTGGGAAGTTAAAGAGGCCGAAGCCCCCTATTGAGAGTGGAATACGGCGAAGCTGTTTAGGGACATTCCTGCAGATATCTAATGAGGGAAGAAGGCAATAGTCTAGAGAGTCTAGAACTTTCCAGCCCTCATTGAAAGGATTATTTAAGGTACCAATACCGTAGCGAAGACAAGGCGCGAGTTGATTTTATACGCCAACCAAACGCAGTGAAGTGGCAGCGAGCCAGATTCGATTTTACAGAGCCAGGAAGATGATTTGTCTTCAAGAAAAGAAAATCGTGCTCTGAAACCATTATCTGGAGCGTCAAAAACGCCTAGTATTTTTTTGCTGTGACTGAAGGAAAGGCATTCAATCGTTTTGAGAGTGTCATCTGGTCGAATTCGAAGAGCAAGATCGTCCTTATGTTTGAAGGACCAGAGACCCTTAGAGCAGACGTAGTCAATACCATATCAGATACAGTCCTTCCATTTGAAGGCTCCACCAGTGGAGTGAAGCAAGTCATGCCACAGAGATACATTCCGTTGAGTGTGTGTAAGGAGATCCTCGAGAGATTGACAGTCTCTGGTGAAAAAGATTAGATCAGTGTCATCTAAATACACGGCTCCAGCCAAGCACAGTTGAGTCTTACAAATAGGGGAAGTGTAACTGGCCTCCATGCCAACTTGTTTCTGTATGTTGATGAGGACACCACTCAATTGTAACCAAGCCGCAGGAGCTGTCCTACTTCTCTGCCCCAGATCCATAAAGTACTTATGTTCGTACTGGTTGAGCAGGCAGACGAATCTCCATATCTGGTACGTTGATAGAATTTCATATTTTGATGACTATGCAGGGCCGCCTCAATGGGCTTTTTGTTGCCCCTAAGGAGGGCAAACCAGGTGAGAGACATAAGGACGTGGTTGACTCTTCCATAGCAGTTTGCACAATACACGGAAACTATTGCTAATGGTTGTTTGAGTTGACCCGAGAGGTCGATCGTTATAGTATTATCCAACCTAGTATCACCCGCCGTGCTACCAGACTTTTCTAAGAGTTCGTCTGCAAGGAGATCGGCTATTTTCATCGCTTTTAGGGCCAGACCCTCAAAGAAAAATTGGTTGAAAAAATTGAAGTCGGCTTCGTAGACTTAGATAGCTCGGAGTTTGTCTAGGACGACTCCAGCAATTTTATTCGGCATACCTTGAAGACCAACGCACCAACTTTCCGGAGGGGTCCCAGCGGATGAGGTGTGTTTTGCTGGCATTCCATCACCTCGGTAACGAGGCTGCTCTTGATTCTCACTTTAAAATGACCAAAATGTATACCGTAAGAGAAGGCGAATTCTTTAGTTTTGGACCAGAAGGCTACGATCACATCTTTGCTGACGCTAAGATCAACTCTGGCTTAGGAACGATAATCTTACCAATCCTACCTATTTTGCTGAAGACTAATTTGGTGGCCTCATCTAAGACAGCCGGTGGAGAAATTTCGCCCCAGATAATTTCTTTTGCGACCTTTTCATCCCTAAAGATGGCTGATAGGAAATTTCATGATGAAAGCATTGTGCGATAGAGTGAATCTACCTCTAACCTCGTTTTGTATAGCATCTTCTATAGCCACCTTAGTGGAATGTGTCATTTTGACTCCATCCCTGATTGTAGTGACTCTCGTAACACTGCCTTCTGTAAGGGGCTTGGTGGCTCTTTTAATCGCTCTCCACGTGTCTCTGTTGGCCTCCGAAAGACATTTCGCTTTGAGCTCCTCACCTGACTAACTTCCAGGGTTCACAATAGAGCACCTGCGAGTGAACCTGGAGGAGTTCCCTTTGTTCCTGATTCTACCAAAATGTAAGCGTAATAGTTATTGTAGCGCATGGGACCTGTCGTACCAGAGTTTAACCTCCGGACAAAGGGGTAAAGAGGGAGTTAGAATTTAGAATTTTCTGACAGGTTCGCTCGGCGTGGGCTCTTACCTCAGTGATCTGTTTGTAAATCGTCGCAAGCCTACGTCTAAAAGCCGAATCCAAGGGATTTAGATTAGCAGCATGGTTCTCTAAAAGCTGAAAGCGATGGAAAATTCGATGAATATCAAATTAGAGTTCGACTTCTTTTAAATAGTTATCTACTGCTCTCTGGTTCGTCAACACTAGTCTACGTCTAACCGGCTTGCAGATTTTGTAGATAGGTTGACCAAGTAATGAGGACGAGGAGATGTCAAAGATGAAGACGTGGTGATCACAGGGAGAATCTGAGATGGGAAGGTCACCTCAAGATCACAAAATTTAAAGCGACCATCAATCTGTACCGATCCATTTATGTGAGTGGTAGGAGGAAGATCGTCCCAAACTCGGTAGGAAATTCTTCAAGATCCGGGACCGCACGCTTCTAATTGCGACGAGAAGACTATGTGACAAGCGAATCATTGCAGCTCATCAGGAGGATCAATTTTCTCCCTTTGTGGACCACTCTTTGTGTTGTGATGTAAAATCATGGTCGAGTACTTCTTGTTAGAAGAAGAACCTGTGAGAGCTAGACTGAGGACGAAGTTGGTGGGAGAGGACGTATCTCATAAGTTGTTGGTAAATGGTCTTCAAGCCATTAGAAGTGGAAGAGCCATTGCGATAGCTACCACAACTCGAGAAAGCTTCTTTTGGTTGATGATAAACCTCCTGGACACCCATCGGCCGAGCTTCCTGAAGTCTGACTCCCAGCCTTTGGAGTATTGTGAAGCATCATCTCTAGTAATTAGTCCCACTTACCCAGGTTGATGAAGGGAGATGTACTTCGAGGGGTGGCTGTTCAAGGAGATAGCCGCTTGCACATCTCCTTCCTGAAACCAACTAGCAAGAGAATCTCTCCGAGAGAGATGCCAGTTGCGGTTCAGTTCTAATAGACCTGACATAAGCTTATCTACTAACGTCAATTTAATTTTCTTAGTCTCGAAAGACGAACAACCCCCTAGTTGATACATCATAAACCGGAATACTCCCGATGGCCTTGCTTCTGCTATATAACCAAATGAGGCAGAAATCAACAGTCTTGGATAGTCTGTCCTACTCCAGGATTCTCCACTCGGAGCGACAGTAGTCTGCACTGGATTTGGATCTCGTCCTGTGACGACGGCCACGAATCACATCGTAGGAATTTCCTGAGTAAGTAATCGTTGAGTTTCTATTCCTTTCCCAAATTGTGCCGCCCTAGAGGCCCTTTGGCCGCGAGCTCGTCGATACTCCATACTGCCTGCCCCCATGACACGGTTCCTATTAGCAGGGCGTCTAATAGAGACCGAATCCATCAAGCTACTCATTGCTGGCCACGCCTTCAGAGAGAGAGAGAGAGAGAATCGCGTGATCATTTGACTCGGGGGGACTCACGGACTCTTACTGAGTTCAGTCCAATAGGACTCAAGAATCTCCATCGACTGACAAAGAAAGGACAGTTTGGAGGTACAGGAGGTGCCTCCTTCTGTCCATAGAGTAGACAGTAGTTCCAAAGGAAGAAATTGTTCATCAGGGATACTCTGGACTGCTTCAATATTCCCCTCCAAGAATTGAATCCTTTTCAGCATGAGGGAAACATCTCCTCTGAGCTCCACGGCCAGAAAGTCAAGGAAGGACGAAGGTGAGGTGGAGATCCTAATCGAAATTTTCGGCCTCTTAGGGTTGGTCGGATAGAAATCTATGTCGTCTGGGTCGACAGTCATATCAATGGTATCTGGATGGCCTATGGTGGAGACGGACATGTCATCCTCCGAATTCCTAATCACCTCAGGGGTCACCCTGGCACGTTTTTCTGGGGGAGAAGATAGGTAAGATAACTTGCCAGCCCCTGACTCGTATCTTGACGCAGAAGCGTCGGAGCGATTCTGTGAGTTTGATCGCAAATCGACAGATCTATCCTCGGAGAAGTCGCTACAATCGCTGTCTGAGGAGTCCTCCCCATCTTTAGGGCTACTGGAGATGAAAACTGAGTCTCCAAGAGAGCAGGCGGATCTTGACGCAACCTGGAGGCGAGATTTTCCAGCTCTCTTCGTGAGGCCGATTCTTTTCAGAAATGTAGACGTCCTCTTCATTGGCCTTTGTCAACTTTGACAAACTGCTGGAAGGTTCACGGAGCGCCTGTATAGAGCTGAATCGAAGAATTTGCTGCTTCTTATCGCCAAGAGTGAGGATTCACCAGAAGTCACAGAGACATAGCCTTTGCTACTTCTTTTCGCACGCTTTATGATTAAGAGTTGCTTGTGGTCAAAGCTCGCATTGATCAATCTCAAGGCATCTTCCGCGTGACAGCCATGGCTCCTCATCCAGTGGTAGATGTTTGCCACAGGGCAGGAAATGAACTTGGAGATATAGTCAGTGAAACCATCTCCGCCTTTCTAAAAGTAGCTCAAGAATCCCCCAGAGTTAGACTCCGACAAACAGAGCCAAAGAGGGAGCTTATTGACGCCCATTTCCTGAATATTTTTTCTCACAGAGAGGAATGTAGATTTCTATCTTTTGGGGTCTTCGGGATTCTTGTAGTGTTGAATTGTCATAGCCCCGTTCTGGCGCCATTAGCCCTTCAATGTGGACCGGCTCTGCCAAGAGCTGATAGACTTCATGAAGGTCAAACAGTTCCCTCTTCCGAGGTCCCAATAGTAGGAGGAGAAAGGGTCTGTGCAAAGTCGCCCCATCGAGTCTTCCAGAGCTCCCTCCTCTGTGCCTCCTGAAGGAGGAATTGCGAACTGTTCAGGTCTCTGAGGTCCGTTTGGAGTATGAAGGCTCTGTCGTGGCGAATCCCTTTCCCAAAGGGTGTGGAAGGGGAAAGCTGGTAAAGACGGCAAACTTGAGCTCCCTTGTGGACTCAATCTCATACACAGAAGTCGCCACTAATTCTGATTCCAGGCTCTTCTGAACTTTTCTGATGTTCTTTTCCACTATGTGTGGGCTAACTTTGTTGGGGACCCCAAGAAAAAGGATTGTCTTGACAAGGTTTGATGTGAAGGCTAACATTGCGCTTGATTAGGTCCATGTCAAACATTGCGATCATGTCTCTCAAGGAGTTCCTGGATCCCAAGATGCAGGAGCTCCAAATAAATTTGTAATCTTGAGAGACATCTCTGTAGGGGTTGGCGGTATAAAAATGGAAGTATTTACCTCGGCTCACATGTTAGGTAAGAAACGTAGAAATTTTACTGATGACACCAGATCTGGAGCAATCAGAAGAGATCTTGCCACACTATCGCCCCTCTTTTTAGTCTTAAGGAATTTTGAGAATTCTGACATGGCCTCATCAAACCTTCAGCAGACGTCCACCCCTTTAGAGATCTTCACCTCAAATTCTAGAATAACTTTTCTTGAGATCGCTCTCTTTAACAGGAGGAGTCGGGATTGGGTCACCAAATGCAATCTTTCAGCCCGAGGGCTGGTGAAGGACACCTTTAATAGGAGAAGGAACTGAGAAAAGAGGCAGAATTTCGATTGCATTTTTTGTCCTCTGAACTCTCGTAGATTTGGTTGAGGCAAAGAATTTCCCATTTGAGTTCTCTCTAGCGATTTCTTCTGCCATTGGTGGCAGGCCCACATAGTCCAGCTGGAAAAGTACCAAAACTGATGCGGCAGAGTTGTGACCCTCCAAATAAGTTGAACAGGAATCTTGAAGACACGTGGAGCTAGGTGAGCGGGCCCTGAGGGGCATTGTCGATGGAGGAAAACCATCGTCCATGGCGACGATGCCTGCAACGGGGAACTCTGAGTCAGCCAGAGAAGAACAGATCTGCTTGTTCAAACTCTCCATTGCCACCATGATCGGGGGGTTGACACCGCTAAACCGAGCCGCAGAGGAGCGTTTGTTAGGAGTGGAGGGGGTACCACCAACGGAGGATAAGCCAAAAGCTCAAAGGTCGCCATCAAGGGAGAACAGAGGGAGTTTGTCGTTGGAGCTGTAGGGTCTATGGTCACCACGGCCAGGCTAGGTGCCCTACTTTCAGAGCGGCCTCTTCCACTCTTATCCATGAATGTTTCCATGGTGGAGACGGAGGTGGAGGCTTTGTTTTGAGGGGACTCTTTGGGTGGCATTGTCAGGTGATGGGGAGGATAATTTCTGGTGAAGATGTTGAAAAAAGCTGCGGGAAGGAAGGTTCCGCAGCTAGAATTGATTGTAGATTAGAATTAGTAGTAATTAAATTGAGTGTAACTCAAATTCGATTTGAATTCACAGACCAATGGCCATTTTCCATAAGGTCAAATTCTCTCATAGCAGATGCGTAGGCTTGTTACGTAGAGAAGTATTATAAAAATTTATACATGGAATTCTCTAACAAGAAAAGTATTCTGTTTTATAGATCATTCTCTCAATCAAATAGTTGTTAAAATCAATGTGGAGTGAGAACCATGGACAGAAGAATTATTAACAGCTACACTTCAAATGAAGAGATTCCTTATAATTAATGCTTGATGAAACTAATGCCACTTATGTTAAATCAAGTCATTGCATGCATACTATTTTGTAGTTTCTCTACAGAGGTAGATAATGGAGGTATCTAACATATACATTGCCTTGTATTGAAATTATATTACTATAAAAATGACATATACATGTTAGAATCCATTTAGTAATAATGATGATATCAGTAATGTCACTTGATGATTTCAGTATGGTCCTGCAACCTTTGTGATGAATGCATAAGAGATGAAGAATAATGTGACATATGATATCTCATTCGAACACAATATAAAATCTGATACCTCAGATTGCAAAAATCAAACCATTCCAAATGGATCAACTGCAACAAAATTGGCATGAGGTTACTGCTATCATTATCAGGGTTAAATGTTTGCTAGCATGCATACATATATGTGTGTAGATGATCAAGAGTGTGATTCCTACTTATGCTATTATTACACTCCTCCAGAGACAAGAGAATCATTAAGTAATTGATCTTAATATTAAAGTAGAGGGTACACTGCAATATTTAGCATTACTTATTTTCTGACTGCATTACCTTTGTTGCTGTCTAATACAAGTACAAGAGTACAAATACACTCAAAGGTCACCTAACTCAATCTCACTAATGCATCTTCCTGCTAGAACCACTCTGACAACTGAAAAATGTATAATAAGGTTTTAATGTTACAAGCATTTTGATCATTTGAACACTGTTGTACCAACAAACACCCTGGTGTCATGGCAACAAGTAGTCACCAAATGTGTGTTGACATAAGTGAAGATTTAGGAATAAGTACCAGATATAAAATGTCACATGATGACAAATAAGAAATGCATTTAATTATATCCCAAAGGGTAAAAACTTGGTCATTCAGTGGATAGGTTAAAGAAATTGTAGCTGATACAGGAATTCTGTCATAGAGAGACTTATCTCCTAATTGATTATTATCTTCTCATTTTTTGAGTTCAACTGAAAAAGTTTACCAAGCAAAAGACTCTGGATAGAGTGAGATGTGATACTCTCTTGATATTTCTTTCAAATCATTTTCAACTCCTTTGCTTCCACCACAATACATCATACCCCATGTTGAAAGCACCATTTTAACACCTGTGAGAAATGTAGGTTCAAATGCAATCATTGTTCATAATTACAGATTACTAGACAGCAAATCAATGATGGTAAACTCACTGAGACTCTTCACGTACTCTGCTGCTTCTTTATATTCCTTCCAAGGATGATATGATATCTCTTTCATGCAACTCTGGCTGAATCTGCGGCTATTACAACTTGTTAAAGTAGAGTGAATTTTTGACAAGGGGACTCTTTGCTCTGGCACATCCTGATAGCTAGGTCTTGCAAATGCCCCAGCTTGAGGAAAGTTTTCTTTGATAATGTCAATTTCATTCTTTGTAAAATCATCATAGTCTGATATCAAGTCACTTAAGAGGAAGCCACTTGAATGGGCTAAATGGGTGAGCTGTTGTATAATATCATCTTCTGAAAAGCACAAATTCTCTAACTCAATCAATCTTTCTGCAATTTTTACTTTGATTGCAGACTTGCAACTGAAATGCTTAATCTCAGGAATACCAATTCCAGATTCAATGCCATATATGATATTGGGGATTAGAGTGTGAAGATCTGGACGTTGTTGAATTAGAATAGTATTGTAGTTCATGTGGTTTTCAACCGCACTACTTAGCTTTTTTTTTCCTGTATAAAAGATCAGAATCCACCCAATTTCATTTTTGAGGTACAAATGATCCATGAAGAACTCAAGCACTATCATATAGTTTATGAGATTGAAAGGAAGATCAGAACAATAACAGAGTTAGAAAAGCATTCTCAGGAATCATCAATGAATGAATCGCGAAACAGATATTTTAGAACTCACTAGCATCATCTCTACAAGCCCAGACAAGATTGATTCTTCTACTTCGCTTGTGTGCTTTTATAATACTCAACGCAGGTGTTATACCTATTCCACTAGCCACGCAAATTGTGTTGTCGAACTGTAATGCATTGTTATATGGGCTAACGAACGGACCAGATATCCACACTGGCCTCACTGTGTTTCTTTGTAAATGTTCATGAACACTACAAGTCCAATCTCCTCCTGGGACTTTCATCTAAAGGACAAAACAGTAAGGGAATCATTACAACAGTTTTCAAAAGCATCAGTAAAAGTCGTGGAAAAAGTAGTGATGGAAAATAAATAATCAAACAATTCATCACTCCTTACCATGTACACTTGACGTAAATTTGCATCCTATGCAGCAATAATTACGACGACAGCATGAACATTTATAATTACTGCTAGTTGTATAAGCAATTTATTTGTGGCTATGTGAATCAAAGTGCGAACTCACAGTAGGATGTTCATACAGACTAAAAGCATGCCACTGATACTTGGATACCCATGGAAGGCAAACATAGCCATATCCACCTTGAGCGGAGGATGTTTGGAATCTCTCCGAGACAGCCATAGTCATTTGAACTCCACTTTGATGAAGAAAAAGGAATCGTACAACAATTATACAGTTTCATCATGCCTCTATTATACAGTGACAGCAGCAAGGATAAGTTCCAGAAATTGTACAAACCTTGGCAGGACATTGAAGACTGTAGTATCAATCATTTCTGTCATGAAATGCTGAACATAGAGCAAATCCAGAGTGTAATACACAATACTGAATCCTAATATAACTTGATTAAAGCCTCCA
>JALLAW010000601.1:0-12181 GCA_036939535.1 Cyclotella kingstonii | reverse complement strand
TTTGTCTATCACATTATAAAATAGCTTAAGTGATAATTTAATATGTTATTATTATAATTGTTTAAGTGTATGTTCTTCATATTGGTGAAACTGGCATTTTAATTGTATTAGTGTGATCCATTAGTGCACCTTTCAATGACCTCTTGATATTGCTTACTTCTGCTCCTTTTCTGACTAGTTTGTAAATGATTTTAGCCGCAGGGAATTGGATATGACCCAAGTACCTTTTGATATCACTGTCAGAGCTTTGAAAAAATGCTACTTGATTTCCTTCCTGTCTTTTGGATACACAGTACCACATCTTCTTGTATTTAGTTTAAGTTTTAAAGGCACTCTTCTTGTCTTGAATGACCATCATTTATTTTCATCTCTAGATAGTCCATAGCATCCTTAACTGCGTAGTTTTTCTCTGCCTCTGAGTCAAGTACAAGATTAATTGTCAACAAAATTTTCATCGCTAATAATCCAGGAACTCTCACGCAGCCATTGCATGGATGTTGATTTCCCTAATGTAGCTCTCTTCATCCCCTTCTCAGTCTAGTTCACCGGGGACTTTCAGTGAAAAGGTACATTTTCCCCAGATTTTATTCCAGAACCCTTGTCTTTTGGCTGTCTCTAGTAAGTTCTTCAAACTTGCTTCATCTTTCACACTAAGGTGGATATAAGGTCGAATTAGATATACCTAGATCTGCTCTCCTTTTCTTTAATTTGTTTTTGTTGTATGGCATACCTGGTGGGTATCCTTTTACAACTGCAAATTCAGGCGGATCACCTCTATTCAATTCCATTAGAGCCGCTGTCATCTCCGTTTTTACTGCACTAGCAGGTATCTCTTTCGGTATTCCTAACATAACTATGTTTTGTACCGGGTCAAGTTCTTGTTGAGGCTTAACTTTCAACTGAATGTTTTAATCATTTAAATCTTTTTCCAACAGTTCTAAAAGTTCTGCAATCTCCATGGATCCAGCTAAAATTGCGGATCCTTTGATAATTTTGCTGACTCTGATGGGAAGGAATGTGTAGGTCACATTATAAATGTGAAAGTATTTTCTGGGGTCACTCACATAGACAGGCATCTGGATTCTGTTTGTGATTGCATGAATTCCTGCTCCTTCTTTTGCAATAAATTGCGCATCTGTATCTGCCACTTTCCTTATAATCATTATCCCCATCGCCAGTTTGTCCAACAGCTGGCTCCTAGTCTTTTGTCCTTTAATCTCATGCTCATTTGACGTTTTGTGAACTCTTACAGCAAAATCAACTATAGCCTTATGTTTGTAAAAGTGAACTCCTTTTATTCCTTGTCCTCTTTCCTTCTCTTACTTCCATTTATTTTTATTGTTTGAGTATGGTGCATCCTTGCCTGCTTTACCCTCCTGCTAGATGTTTTTTCAGCTTGAATAAGAATCTTCTTATAATTCCTGTTGATTTATCTGGAGATATCATTTTGTTCTTTACCCCCTTTTCAATTTTTCCTCCTAATGAAGTCATATTTCCATCTGAGTCTTTTGTCTCTTTGATAGAGTGTATTCTCCTGTCAATCTCTTACTGTCCCTCCTAAGTGATCGTTGCATTGCTGTCATTTCTTCATTTATTTTCCCCAACTCACTTTCACCTTATCCTGTTGACATACTTTTCATGTGTCTTGGTACTGAATTCTATGTGAGAAGTTTTTATGATTTTTCTTTTTGTAACCTGTCTTTGATTGCTGTCTTTTCCACGAGTCTCTGTGACAATGTTTACAGACTAGTTCAATCTATTTTTCGTGTCATCTGCCTCAGGTTTTCTCTAATTCATCTTTGCCATCGCAGTTGTTGGCACCTTTTTTCTTATTGGCAATTGAATTCCTCAGTAGGTCCTCTACGAATTGCTGTAGGCGAAGTAACACTATGCTTTTGTGTAGAATTTTACTTTATGCTACTCCTAATCATGGAGAAGTAATCCTATAGGTGGATACTTGACTCCTAAAAATGATCAACTATCTCCTGAAGTTGAGCAAAAAAGCCTTAATCCTCCCCATTTATTGAAGTAAAGGACAATGATTGAATTTCTCCAGAGGAGTGACCAGAAAGCTCAATGTGATGTGACTCATCATACTGGAAAATGTAAGTTTTAGCAATCTATCTGCTCACTTCTATCACCTCATGATGTAGTATGATTGAAAGATCAAAGCATGTGTTAGTGTTTATTGTTTAAAGGAAGAAACAAGGTTTGATGATGAGTTTAGGTTGGTGATGGCTCCATTACCAAAGTTGAAAATTTTACAATCTACCATATATTTGTCATAAGCGCTTTCAACAGAATAAAAATATGATGTGGCAGTAATTTTGGCTCAGCATCATTATCTCAGTTACCTTGTCAACTTAATATATAAAAGATAGTTTTGGAAATAAGAAAACTCTGAATTGAAAATAGCTGATTTAACTAATTCAGTCTTCTGAACTGGAAATTTGGTGCTGGGTAAACATCCAAAACTCATACACCCTTTATTTTATGGAACTCAAGGTCCAATACATAACATTATGATGTAATGCATATCAAACTTTCAATACTGTGAGAGTATGAAGCAATCTAAGAGATGTTTCATACAACGCTGGGCACTGTATTTTCTAATTCAGCCTACAAACAAGACATGCACAGGGGTTTTCCTCTTGCTTATTACTAATGAATAAAATGTTATTGGAGTGACTATTTATATTGCATACACACCTATCAGAATAGTTTGACTTCATATCCAAAAACATCTTTTTGAAATTGATTTCTCAATGAAAAATGACAGAAGCATTATTCTTCACCTAAGATAGACAATTAAAAATCGATTCTGATATCAAAAAACTTTTATTTGACCGAGACTGATATGAAAAAAGAACATAGCATAACCAAGTAGAGAATCTCTTAAACAGTCAATTACCATACAATGTCTGAAATAGTAAAGGGAGAGAATTGATCCGGAGCAAATGCAAACATATTTAAACTACTACTCAAAATGTGATGTGTAGGTAGCTCCAAGGGCAAAGTGTGTTCTAATCTATTTATGACCAATCATTAAAAATTAGGATCATAGAAACTGGAGTAAGCGCACTCTTTTGTCAATTACCACATTATCACTGAGATAGTTCTATAAAGAGATCGAATCAATCAAGAGCAAGCGCGAACACATTCGAACTACTTCTCAAATGCTTGTGAATTGTAGCTGCTCCAAGGAGTATATAATTAGTCAGTGATTTATTCTAGATGGGACAAATGAATGAATTTTAGGATCGTATGACTTGAGTAAAAGTGCTGTTTTTGTCAATTATCACGTAATCAGATAAAATTATTAAGGAAGCAAGTTAATCAAGAGCAAGTGCGACAATGTTTGAGCAGCTACTCAAGTGCATTTGAATTGTAGGTGATTAACCCCAAGGACTCAGCAATTAATCTTTATTTCATTATCTAGACAAGACGAATCAATAACAATTAGGACTATTGAAACTTGAGTAATAGTACAGACAACCTATCTATTGAGAGTAGACATTTTCAATCATTTTATTTTGCTACAATTAAGTATTCATTGACACAGATAATGTGTATGAATGATGCTTTTGTATTGTACGATGTATGAGAAAATACTTATAGTGATGTTCTTTATCGAAGTCAGTTCATGGGTTTCCTTATTAGGCAGCTTTTCTTAAGACACAAACCATTCGGAACGCTTCCTCAATGTTTTCAATGGAAATTTCATCCATCAATGCACCATATTTAGCTACTAGATCGAACCCAGCACAACGTGCTAAGGCATCAATTTCATGTAAAGTGAACAACCTCATTGGTACAATCTCTTTCAGGTTGATATTTTTATTACCTGACAACTGTGTTAACGATTTTAGTTTGGAACTATTCGGAGCCTGATTGGGATTTCGAATCACCAATTCCATGCTCACTGTAAAGTGTCGTATCTGTGCAACAGCATCAAACAAATCATCATCTTCTCCCCAAATAATATTTAAATCTCCATATTCTTCTCCTCTTCCACTGTCATCTATCTCATGAACAAGTGGCATTGACCATTCATTCTTTGTGCATTCTCCCATGGAGAAAATTTCCTGTGGGTGAGGCAATTCAAGCACAATAGTACCACCAGGACGTAAAAGGGAATTGATGGAGCAAAAGCATTTTATAATGTCATCATTTGTAAGTAGATGTTGCATTGATCCTAAAAGAAGCCATACAGTATCAAACAATTCCAGTTTCGATAGTTTGTCAGTGATAGATTTTTCAATGTTTCTCATATCCCCACAAACATACGCAAAATCATTCCTACGTCCTCCTATAGCTCCAAGTTCATGGTCGGCATTTTCAATTCCATAATTTACCATTTCATGTGATATGTCCAGTGCTACTACTCTTTCAACTTCAGATAAAGAGTAATTTGATAATGCAGTTAGAGAGTGACGAGCAGGACCGGCTGCAAGTTCGAGAATTCGTACTGACTTCCTCTCGAGGCTACTATTTTGAGAATATTTTCTATGAGTATTCATTAAAAATTTAACTTCCTCCTCATAATTCCTGTACCCGAAAGCAAGATCATATAATGCCGGTAAGGAGTAAATTGTGTTTGATTTTGAAACGATCGATGGCTCAGAGCAAAACTCATCTTTGCGCATCTTGGCATCTTCGATCGATTTACTACTCGCTCCGTTTTTATTTTTACTCTGTTTTAATCTAAGAGTCTTAACTCTATCATTCCGTGAAGCAAGAAGTGTAAATTTAGAACGCTGATGACGTCCACCACTATGGTTGAAAATCTCATCCCTAGGATTAAAATGCCGGAAGGGTTTCCGATAAAGTGGGATATGCTTGGAGGAGAATGAGACCTGGTTTTGTAGAAATGATGAAGCAAACGCTGGAATCAATAAAATTACGGAGATCAACATCATAATTTGTAGATCATCTACGACATCGATTTCTTGTTACTATTGGTGAAGTGTTAGCGTTTGATATAGTAGTAATTTATCCTGATACATACATACCGTGTAACGGTACAGACCGCGTCAAATGACGATGACCATCCATTATATCATTTGACGCTGTTAGCAAAGTAAAATAGCTCAACTAAACTGCAAAAGTTCAACAGAAGCACAGCTTGTTGCAGTATATGATGCACTCACAAACATCATTGGGCACGAAATGTTATGTCTGCACAAGGACACAATGTCAACCCAACTGTTCTACATCAGGACAACAAAAGCACTATTGTCTTAGAAACATATGGCAGAACATCAGCATCAAAAAGATCCAAACACATCAATAACAGATATTTTTTTATCAAAAATCATGTGGATCAACACGAAATCACAATTCACCACTGTCCAACAGACGAAATGTGGTCAGACGGATTCACAAAACCCAAGCAAGGACAACAATTCCGTCGATTTCAAAAACATCTCCTCAATAACTCCACATCTGATGAACCTCCATCCCCTCAAACAGAGGAATATCCATCCCTCCAACCAGACATCGCGCGTCCGATGACATTCGACTCAAATATTACTCCATCTCCTACACTATATGCACCAACGCTTTGATCGTAGCACACCCTCTATACAAAGCACAGTACATCTTGATTTATTCACAAGTCATGATGATTCCATCCACCTGCAGCTGCCGCTGAGGTACACTACAAATTATACCATACGTACATCATGATTTCCACGCATGACGTCAAAATCGCAGGGGTGTGTTAGCGTATGATGTAATTTATACTATTACATACATACCAGCATATAACGGTACAGACCGCATGAAATGATGATGACCATCCATTAAACCATTTGACGCGATTAGCTAAGTGATTTAGCTCATAATTTATCTAATATCTCAGTTATAAGATATCTAATCATTGTCACGCTGAAGACCATTACGAGCACTAGTGGATTTAAGACGTTGTCTCAACATGATATACTTGCGTGTAATTTTTTTAGAACCCATTGGATCTTTAAGAAGATGTGGGACAATGCTCGGAGGTGTTTCTTAACGGAGTTCAACTTTGGCGGGCTTGGTGGTGGCCATCTGGATTGGAGTTATGGCCATCAGTGTTAACCATAGTGGTGGCACCTGTGTCTACACATGATGAAGCTGGTCGAAAGGAGGACTTACTGGATCAAGACACGGTGGCAGAGTGTCATGCGTGGAAGAAAAAGGAAGCAAATGGCGGTGGGCGGAAGTCTGGGGATATTTTCCAGGAAAGTTATGCCCATCGGTGTCGGCAATGAGTGGGGTGTTGGATTCAGTGGTGGAGGTGGTAGTTAAAAAATGCTGACATCATGTGGCATGTGTCATCTCTCTCAAAAAAATGAGAACACTTATTTTTTGGAGGCATTTTTTCTAATTTGAGGAGGTGAAGTTCTGACAGGTGACAATGTGTAAAGATTCAGGCGTCAACATACATGCAAATAATTAGATCTTTTTTGGAGGCAGTACTTGCTAGCATGCCAAAAATTCACTTTCTTCACATTGATTTTTTTCTGTGATTCGCACGAAATAGGTGGCGCACAAACTTTGTTAATTAAAAATTGGTGCATTTTTGAAAAATTGTAACTCAATGGCCGCTGATCCAATTTTAGAATTCTCAACAGATCTGAATGATTCATATTCAGCTCAACAAGAATGTCTAGTTTTCCATTTTGAGTACATAGAATTGAAATTGTGGTGGGTATGCTCAAAATTTTATCCTAAAAATAATAGCCTTTATCTGCTAATATCTTCATGAATATATATGATACAAAACTAATTTAACTTGCAATGGATTTGTCTTTTTAAGCGCTTCAATTTGATGTTTCATTCGATATTGTTACTAAAATTGCTAAGAACCGATGTATTGCTAAAATATTCTGAAATAAAAAAACAGGAGTAGTAGTTTATAATAAAATTCTACATAAAAACGTAGTATCAAGTCACTTACAACAAATTGTACCTAAGTACACAGGAACTAATCCATCAAATCAAAACAAGAGCCAAATGAAGTGGACACAAGAAATGCAATTAAGAAGCGGCAAATTAAGCTCATCTCTGTCAAACAATTGCCCCCATAGCAATTAGAAGAACAAAATCACACAGAAGAGATAGGCGCTCAAAAGAATGATCACAAATCAAAACACAAAAAGTATCCCTCAATTAGAAACTAGTGCAAAACTACAGCAGAATTATGTTAAAAGAAGTAAAAGGAATGCAACAAGAAGACCTCAGAGCAGAAGCCAAGGAGAGAAACATAAGATATCAATCTACTCTGCTCTAAAAAGGAAGCAGTTGAATGGAAAATGGAAAATATTACTATGGATGAAAAAGGAACAAGTTACAACAAAGCAAGCACCTCCAAAAAGATGACAAAAAACGAAAAAATCAAATATACCTGCTAAAGAGCATCGTCTTAAAGGACAAAGGAGACAGAAAAACAGTTCAAATCAACAGTACCTAAAGAAAAGGACAATGAGGAAAAAAGGATACAACTTTAAATGTTTAGCTGTAGTCAATTTCTCGGTTAGAATACACACATACTAGAAAGACATCAGGAATATGCTACTAGACAAGCAGTCTGAGGTGATTAAAAAAATAAGAGTAATTGCAGACCCCAATGCTCAATTTATCACAAAAGGGAACTAAGGGAACATTCAACTCATGAACAAAAGTGAGATGCCTGAATATGCAATTGATGGAAAGGAGTATTTTCATGTCTACAACTCTGTTAAACACTTTCATCTCATTAGGTAGAGTAAACGTATCAGAGGATTTACAATTTATGTAAGGAATCTGGAAATTGGGAAAATAATAGAGAGGGCAGAACTTGATCTTAGAGACAATGATATTCAAATCAAAATAAAACCTCTGCAAGTCCTAGAGACTGTACTAAATACTGTAATTGAAGGAATACCTATTGAGATACTTGTCACTACAGTTAAAAGAGAAATGTAGGAAACATTTGAACACATTGAGTCTCCTACATACTTTACAGAGGTATAAGGCTACCATCCTGACATGCTGTATAATACAAACAATTGCGAATAGCAGGGCTAGGTAAGTTCAAACTAACCTCCAATATTCACGTGAGCACTGAAGATGAGAAAGAACTTGATCACCTTCTAGAAAAATCCAAAACACTTGGGCTTTGGGCTAAGAGATTAAAAAGGCACTTTCTCACTTGAGGTGCTAGAAGATCTAGAATTAAGTGAAAAAGAAAAGTATGTATAAAAATCAAAGTACACAAAATGTGCATGAGGAACATGGGCTTAGTCAAATTCTGGAATTAGTACAGGCCAATAGTTTTGAAAATATGAGATATGTACCCAACAATAAAGAGATTGAAGGAATTCTATCGATCAGGGAGGCGATAACTTACTAAAAATCAAAGTGAAAAAATCATTGTGATCTAAAGTAAATAAAGATTAAAGAGAGTGAAAATAGAAGTTATATGAGGAAGATAAATATTCACGAAATGTGCCTGAGAAATGTTGGGTTTGTCAAGATCACGGGACTATTTCAAGTGGACAGTCAAGAAACGATCAGGTTCCTGAGAACGAGGACGGGAATGAAGAAGAAAAAAATGTCAATCTGAGACATGTTGAATTCTCTGGAAATCAAGGTCAACGAGTAGAAAACCTCAGATGACAAAAGAAAATGTTCCAAAATACAAGAAAGTTTGGTACTGTGTATCTAAAGATCAGACCGGAAATTTTGTTGCTTAAATTCAAATATTCTGACAACGAAGTCAAGATATGTGCAGGGCACTTCATTCCATTCTCAGTGACTCAGATTTTTCATAAAATGCGAAGTAATGGAGCCGCAGTGGCTGAAATAAAACAAGTGTTAAAAGAAGCTTTTACACCAGAATTGACAACTTTGGTGGACTACATAGAGTATGTCTCGAAGGTTGGTTGTGCGAAAGTTAAAGAAATATACCAAGAGCAATTTTGTAGGAGGCATTAATAGGTTCTAGAGAAGATACGCTAGGTTTGACAGAAGATGAGATTCTAAACTTGCAACAAATGTTGCATAAGAACGAAAACTTTTTCCATTTGGAAAGATTGAAGTAGGAGCGTTTGACAATTTTACATAAACTCAGGTCTTTCCATTTCAGACAATAGGTCTTCTTATACAGCTATCTCGAAAGGATACTTGATCTTTAGCGTTAATAGTTTCGATGGGGAATCAGAGGAAAAGAATGAAGAGGAGATAGAACAAAGTAGGGTCATACTAGACAATCTGAAGATAGCTCAAGACTCAGAGAAGGCCAACGAGTAGTTAGGCAGCGATGTAAATCAGGAGTCAATGAAGGAGGGAAGTTCAATGATGGTAATTCAAGGAAAGATGAAAAGCAGTGATCATGACTCTTAATAGACCTGAGGGACAGACTAAGGGGAATTTAGAAGCAGACACAGAAAGACAGGAAAGGGAAGAGGAAGAGGAAGTGGAAGAGGAAAATGAAATGATTTAATTCTCTGAGTTCAAAAAGGTCCAATCGTATTACGAGGAAAGAATTAGGGTAGAAGGTAGTGTGATGTCCAAAAAGAACCACATAGCTGAATCGAATGCACTAATTAATGCTCTGGCGGTTAAAGGAAAAGGTGACATCCTAAGAGTGCCATAATGAGTCAAAATCATGATGTTTGATGCCAGCATTGATCAAACATACTCTTGAGGGAGATGAACGAGAAATTCTATGTACAGCTTTTCAGGAGATGGTAAGTGAAGACAAGGATGATCGTAAGCTCTTCCTAGGCGACTGCTTTTATGAGATTGTGAGCATACACAACTGATAACCAGAAAGACTTCGGTCGAGGACAAAGTATTCAGTTCAGGCGCAGTCGGAAATGAGTTGCAAGGGAGACTCTCTACCTTTAGTCCTGAGTATGAGGGTAGAGCAGGTAAAGGGGAATAAGGTGTGGTAGGGGTAAAACGTCAAGGCTAGCTGACGATTAGGAGCACTAGACGCAGAATTAAACAAAAAGCAAATAGTAAATATTTTGAAGATCAGCATAACAAATAAGTTATGTACACAATAAATGAAATACTTGATATGAAAAATTATACACAGGTCGGGAAACCATAAATAACGAACCCAAAGATATTACCCATAAGACTAATCTATTAGAAAAAATTGGACAAAAGCACAGTAAAGCAATATTACGGTTGGTCACAAACCAAGCAAAAAGAGCAGTTCAAAATTATGATGCGTCAGCTGGGAGGGTGCGCACAAGAGTCCATTCACATAATGAAACTCCAAATAAATGGGTTACATCAGTTCAAAATACGGAGTAGACTGTATTAGGCTTTTAGAACTAAACACAAATTGGCAATATGTGCAGAACCGACACAATAGGGTTACACAGCTAAGGCACTCTCTCACTGATCGTGAATCAAAGTCGCTAAAGGCACACAACGAGTGGGAAGTGGTAGAGAAGCACTAATCAGGAGGCGTTGGGTTAATATGTAGAGGGCAACTAATGAAGTTTGCGAAAGATCCAGAATCAGACTTTAGAGATTAGAAAGGTTGGTCTCATAGCAGATCCACAGCAACAACAATTTAGTCAGCAGGGTT
The DNA here is from genome assembly GCA_036939535.1 of Cyclotella kingstonii. Classification (NCBI taxonomy): domain Eukaryota; phylum Bacillariophyta; class Thalassiosirophyceae; order Thalassiosirales; family Thalassiosiraceae; genus Cyclotella; species Cyclotella kingstonii. The sequence goes on along the minus strand of JALLAW010000601.1, from coordinate 1,608 downwards.
GATAGCCTATATGAATTTAAACACCAGAAGTGGATAATTAAAATCGATTTTTAGCCAGTACCAAAGATGTATTGATAGAAATTAAATAAAAAAAGTGACAGACCAATCTATCCACAATAACTGCTTGATGACGATCTTGTGTACCAATGTAACTATCTAGCAAGGCGCTGGAGACAAAATTCTTCTTCTAACGGATTCCAACGACCATATAGAAAAAGGAAATTTCAGAAAAAATGTTAGAGAATCAAGTAAAATGAATGGAGGAGATAACCCATAAGTGGAGAAGTGACAATGCCTTCAGCACACACATCAATAGCTCCTATCCAATACACGGCGGATTTGTGCCCATAGGTTTAGAGATCACCAACGTGTGCTTTTTAAATATCAATAGCTCAGCAGACGATAGCCGTGCGAGTATGTTAGATGTATCCTTCAATAACAACATAAAATAGTCAGATAGAAAGAAGGCTACTACTCGCGTACAAGGTAACTATGAAGAAATATATAGAACTGGAAGAAACTCAATTCAGAACCCACAAAATCTTGGAAAGACAACGAGCACTGCAATTGCCAACAGAAGCTAAGTCGGAAGTGACTTAGGAGGTGTAAGTAACAATAGAGATTTGAGATACAGAGACAGCTGAACGTCATCGCAGGAAAATGTTATGACCAGGAGGTGTTTTTTCTTCCGAAATTAAAAATTGGTATGACAAATTGCAAGCGGTGAAGGAACTGACGAGGATGATACGTGGAAGTGGTAATAACTAAAGGAATACAGTGAGATTTCCTAGCAGAAACAGAATCCCCATGGTCGGAAAAGGAGAAGAAAAGAATCTTGGAGTTGCGGTGAGAACAGTTGATGAAGATGGAGAGAGTGTCTAATGAAGTCTAAAACGTTCAGAGCGTTCAGAGCACAACACTTACAGGATTACTTACCAAAAGCCAGCAGAGAAAATGGCAATCTAAAGACAAGCTCGATTAAAAAGAAGATGAATAGAGAGGGAGCCAAAAAAATGTGGTATATAATCGGAAGGGCAGTGGAAGAACCGAGTTCCAGCAGCGTTCTGAAAGTAGTTACAGAAATCAACGGAGAAAGGGTCACGTTTGAAATAAAAGAAGAAGTGGAAAAAATGATTCAAAAAGAGGTAGGGAAATGATTCACAGTAGTGAATAGTTCTATTCAATATAAAAATTTTAAACTGTTTCAGGTGACAGTGGAAAATGTGCATAACTTTAATGCAAAAATAAGCAAACTTTCATAAACATTGCGTAACTTCAAGTACATTTTCGTCACTTAGGGTCGTTCTAGACAGAGGTAAGATCCTACCTCCAAGGTAGGATGAGAGGTAGGACGAAAAAAAATAGTAAACAACTCTTTCCGAACACAAAACTAAAAAGTATTGGTCGGATGGGGTATATCGTAGTAGTACTACATAAAGTAGCCAATTTTTACAGTTTTTACGTATATTTTGAATTTTAATATAAGAGAAATTCTGTTAATTTTATGACATAAATGTGTGGTAAAATTGTGCAATTGTACAAAAATTTTCGGACGTTTTTCGCACTTTTCGGTGAGACTCCATATTTGTACGTAAAAAAAGGAAACCT
>JALLAW010000600.1:0-12224 GCA_036939535.1 Cyclotella kingstonii | reverse complement strand
AAGTGGTGATGAGAGTCTCTCTCAAAAATTATGGCATGAGTAATTTTTGAGAAGCCTAATTTTAGGGTAGTATCCATTGGGCATCCATTGAATTTTGGATGGCCTTGCCGGAATTTTGCAGATTTCATATGATACCACCCCAAAATGTCCAAAAAATGGGGTTTCTTTGCTTGGGCATATCTCAGCCAATACTGGGCCGATTCAATTAGCCTTTTTGCGTCGAACAGCTTGCAACATGTAGCTTAATACTGTTGCCAAATTTTGAGTTCCTTCCAAACTTTGCTGTAGCTCACTGGCAAGTTAAAATTAAAGTTGAAAAGCGCAAATGCATCTTCAATAAAAACTTTCTTCTAGAAGATATTGAGAAACGGGACCACTTTCATTGGGAAGCCCTTGAAAAAAGTAAGTACTTCCAAATAAGGTTCATCTTTATACAGCCAATATTGACTGAGTCATGGCCAGTCAAAAAAATCGTCAGTACAAAAAAAAACAGAGTAGTATCCCCCATCCGACCACTCCTTTTTGGTCGCATGTTTCGATCAGATCGATCCTACTTTTTTCATCCTTCCTCCGAGGTCGGATCCGACCTCTGTCTAGAACGCCCCTTAGAACGGCCCTGGTTGAATCCCCAACTTCACTCTCTCGTGGAGAGATTCTTTTCTCTGGCACGGGCCGAAGCACAAAGATGCACGGACGAGAATCGGAATGAAATAAATTCTTCATAACAACCTGACTTTCTGAGATTCTACTTTAGAACAAGCACTATTTGGTCTACCGATAAAATCAATCCATCTAACAACTAAAGACAGATTATTACTGAATCTCATCTCTACTTGCACCGCTGACTCGATTGAAACAGTCTAAATTATTAGTTGATGCCATCAGATCAAACTTGATGAACATGATGGCGCCTTCCGAAATGCGTGAATTTGACGCCGATATTTTAGAAATGGGTGTGGAAGAAATGAGACAGGATCAAATCGCCGACTTTGACGAGAATGGCCAACGGCTCGAAGCATCTATGTCAGTGCCCTCACTGTGCTCTTTGGCAGAAGCAGAAGGTGAAAATCATGTGATCAAAAACCCCAATGATGAAGGCAATTGTCACGAAGATCTCGACGAATCTCCAAGCGAAACGAATTCACTGCCTAATGAAACAATATCCTTTTCACTCTCGTCTCGGCCTCCATCTCAGAGACAATTAAAAATTAATCAGTTGCTGCCCCAGATTGTTGAGGATTCTACAACTCACATTCCTCATCCCGAGGATGACATTATTTTTGACGACAATCAATTGGGCGAGCTACCAGAATTGAGTTCTGAAAATTATGACTACTTCATCGGTAGTATAAGAGAAGAAGAAATCATCGATCATGATGCACTTCTTCAACGGAACTCCAGTGGCAGAGCAACTGCCAGATCGGATAGTTTCGAACGACGCAGTCGTGAATCAGCCCAGTTTGCAGAAGCAGTAGGAGAGTCTTCACTAATGTTAAATAAAATCATAGAAGAAGACAGTTCATCGGATTTCGATGATTCGGAGATAGATCTGCCACCTGTAGAAGATGACATTCTCAATATAGAAGAAGAGGAACTAAAAGAAGAATTCGATAAAGATGTATCTGTTAATGTGCAGAAAACAGTTGGACACATATCTAACTCAGCTAGTATTGAGTTATCATTAGATGCCGCTTCTCCTGTGACACATTTTTCATCCTTAGACAAGAATTTGAAGACTGAATCCACTTCATCAGTAATATCTGATGCTAAATTCCTAACAACTTCAACACCAGCGTCTTCACCCCTTGAAAAAAAGAAGGTGATGCAAGGTCTACGGGTCACTTCTATCTCTCCAACTTCACCCTTTGTTGACTGGAAATTCACTCGTCAATTCTCCTCTAATCTCAATTGTTCGTTAAGCGCACGCGACTTGACCAGTAATCCACAAAACCCTTCAGAAGAAGAAGAGAGTCTAGGATATCGTGGTATTCGATCCTGTCTCCTTGAAATCACTGAGCGTGGGGTATCACGCGGAAACTATGCCAAGTTACACAGAAAAGCGTGGCTAGAGGTGTCCGACAAACATCATCGTTACGGGAAGAACTTGAGACTTTATTACAAACACTGGGAGAGTCTAGGGCATCCATATCACATGTTTTTTGATTGGCTTGATTCTAAAGGAGAAGCGCAGGGGAACCCCTTGCCTGATTTGCCAGACTGTCCACGGTGTCTTTTAGATTCAGACACTGTGCTTTACATTACTGATCCCAACATATCGGCTACATATGCATTGTACATAGTACCTGATCCGGTTGATGGGTCAGCCATTATTTTTGAACACGAAACTCAGCGTCCAGTGTGCACCGGAAAAGAAGGTTGGATATTCGTTTTAAGGGATCATGTCATGTATGGCACGCAAAAGGTAACTTCTCCAGATGAATCTGCCCTTGGTTCATCCAAGCGTATCAGTTTATTACCAGTTGAGACGCAAGACATAAAACTTCGCAAGCGATTTCATCATTCATCATTTTTCGGTGGAAAGGCTGTGGCATCTGCGGGTATATTTCTGACTGATGATCATGGGCGATTGACTGACTTATGGCCACATTCGGGTCATTATCGCCCTGGAGAAGCACACATGCAGCGAGCTCTTTTTTTCTTGCAACAAAAAGGCGTTGATCTCTCTACTTTTGAGGTTGATATGCAGCAAATATTCAAAGTTTGCAGGAAGAAATCACCCAAAGAGAAAATGATAAAAATAGAGAATGTAATAGAGAGTGAGCATAACAATTCAGTAAATCACCCAAAAAAGGCCAAAAAAACAGATACTCTTATGAACTTGGTTGGACTGGAAGTAGCATGCTTTCTTGCTCATAAGGCACGTATGATAGAAAAAGGTGTTTTTCACCAACTCCATAAAATTCGCAAACTTCCTCATGAGTCACGAGGAAGTGCACATACAATTCTAAAGTTTGTCAATTGATTATCACTCAATTTAGTTGTTCAGTGTTCCTTCAGAGTACTTTTGAATGCATATGGAACTATGGAAAAAATTCACTCAATTATTTATCTCTGACAATCTCATCAACAGTTAATCGGATAACTACATACATGTAAGGATTTTAATCCTTGTAGCATCTCTAATTTTGACGTTGGATCATAAAATTACAGTACAAGTTCTTCAGTTGTTCTCCTTAGTGTTAGTTTTTTAGTTAAAACATATTAAAATATCTCCACTTTGGAAAAAATATTCAATATTTTAACAGTAATTTGGCCCTGTTTTCATTGAATGCCAATGTCCTCATCACTCCTCTTTTAAATGCGAACACCCATATTCTGCAATGAAAGAGTTTACAATATCCAGTCCTGCCCTCCAAAAAGCTGTCACAGTGACTGTATCTAGGCATATGACTCTGAAGGCTCAGTGCAGAATATACTGATAGACTCAAATCTCTCTCTTCTTCCATTAATCCATGTATTGATTATCAGCATAAGATTATCCATCCCCATCTACTTGTTTTGAAGGTCTTTGGTATGATTGTATGATCTGTCATTTACAGTGCTCAATAGTTTGTTCTAGAAACCTCTGTTGAGCCAATTCTCTAGATTCTTCAAATCATTTTTTTCTATGTTTCACCGAAACCATGTATCTCCATTCATTGATCAGCGTTCAAATTTCCTTATCCCCATATTTATAAGACTTTGTGTGCTGCAGTGCTTTGTAAAATGATTGTCCTACCAGATAAATGTAGAAATCATTCCTGCTTATTAAGCATTCTTCTTCTTTCTTGCTGTTAATTTAAGTCCTATCCCATACCTTAATATCATATGCATTGACAGTTTGAAAAAATACACCTTTTCATTTGATGTATTTGCATTTTCACTTTGAGGTGATTTTAGCTGGCTGAATCTATGCCATTCTTCAATAAAAGGTCAGATTGTCTTGAGGGTGTTTCAGTTTTGCCCCAGTGAATCATCTCTATATCATCTACAAGAAAGGCCCCAAATAAGTGTATCCACTTATCTGATATGGCAAGTCTAATCATGCACCATACGTAAGTACTTAATTTTTTTTACTACAGATGCATCATGCTGAATACAGCGTGCTTGTGTTCCTGTATGATCTTGATGCTGATCCAATCATCAGAGCCTCAATGTGTGACCCTCAAAAGAATCTTTTTTCAATTTCATTTACTGCTGTCATTTTCATGAGGAAAGATTGCATTTTGATCGCCTTTCAATATGGTAAGTCAATGAATGATACAATGGCATGAGTAATCTTTTCATAACACCTGTCCGTATTTGCCAATAATATTGTGAGAAGTGGCCATCTTTGTTTAGAACGACCAGTTCTTAAGGTTTAGTCAAAGCTTTAATCTTCCACTATTTTTCTTTACATGCCATATTATATCTCACATAGAGCATGTCAAATAGAATTGTACTGGATTAGAATTTCGCCATTAAGTTATATTTTATTGTGTTTTCATGTCATACACCATAGGACACTGAAAAGGTAAGATTCTACATTTTCGTTCAAAACTTTGACAAAGAGCTCTCATCATATTGTCATCATTGACACCTTTTTTAAACTCACTCAACTAAAATGAAAATCAGCAATATTTATGATCTAGAATCTGCTACTTTTTTCCTCCAAAGCGACGAGACCAATACTGAAGTAAAATTAAACACTCTCCAAGGTCTTTTTAATCATCTTTACAAGAACCTATTGGTGATGAACTTGAAGTTGCTATAACCTGACGATACTATCATGTTGTACAATCATGCTTCAAATATGATGTGATAGTACCTACTCAATCGGCCATGGCGTTGACTTCTGGCAAAATATTCTAAGTGAGCGTGTCCATCAATCATTAAGACAAAAAGTTGAAAAGACATTAGAAATTGAATGAACTTACCTCCTCCATTCCATCTGTTGTCGCTCTATGGCCAAATACTCTGCGAGATGAGTCATTTACAAATGAATGATAAAGAAGGATTATGTGGTTCTACCAATCATTATGGCACTTTTATATTGACATTTAATGATCCCACAATTAAGTACTAAAACACTTGTATCATCTCTGATACACTTGATAATATGGTAATATATGTGGCTCTTGAACCAGAAATGGATTCATTGGCAAAAAATCTGGTGTCATTTATCCCAGTCCATCAGGGTGTCCCATTTGGGATCGAAACTGGATGCACATGACGTGGGGGTAAGTCAAGTCCATCTGGACTATTTGATTTGAAGAATATATTCTAGACCTGGTAATCAGGATAGTAAAAATATCTATGATGATCAAGAAGAGTTTCTTGACAAGTATGTAATTGGAGTGTCAATAATTTCATGATATGCAATTTGATCTTCATGGCGCAGCACTTTTATTCATCTGAAAAAGCAATCCTAAAAGATAAGCAGATCAACATTGGTGCAACTGATATTACCAGAGAAGACGTACATCTTTGCTTTTTACTTGAGAGAAATAGAAAGAAAACGAACTGATGTGACACTGTCAACAAGCAGCAAAGAGAGGAAAACATAGTGACGCGTACATTGATAGTTAGGATATATCTGTTGTCACTTCTCCACCTGAGGCAGTCAAAAGCACAACATTTCTGATTACCCTGGTTGCAAAATCAGTTGATTTCAATCTAATCTAAGATCACCAACTAAAGGTGCATGAGATGTAATTTCAATACAAGTCTTATTTTGAAGTGATTAGTTGAGCCTTATCCCACATCGACAAACAACTGAAAGTTGAGATCAGAGTCTTTCATGCAAATTGGATAAAATAAAAAAGAAAACGGTCAATTTAGTCTTCTAATGAAATTATTTATTTAATGTAACAAAATCATAGTGTTTTTAGATAAACAGAATCAATTATTGTACCAGAAATTTTACCAGAAGATTACTTGCCCCATATTGAGTGGTCAGCTTTAACTGTAGATAAATCATTGTAGAAAGTCTAAAATTCGGTGCGGCTGTAGTTAACAGTTCTGATCAAGGTCTTTATCTTATTTTGACTATCTACGACTACTAAAGACAACGACTAGATCTGGTGGCTGAGACCAATGCCCTTCACCATACTTACGTATTCCTATGTAGCACAGGATCAATCACGCTAGTATGCACTGCGCACGTTTTTCAATTTTTGGCTATCGCATCGGGCTAGAGCGTGTTGCCATTCATCTTGTCCAGCTCTAGGGCATATCCCACTAAAGTAGATATTTCAATACCAAATTTCTATTTTCTTCAAATATTTTGCCTGTCATTGTCAAATAAGGGCAATTATCTGCTATTCAGTTTTAGAGTATGTGGGATGCTAGTTAAAGCAGGTTCATGCTCATTTTTTTGCGCAATGGCAAATGTGCAAGATGAACAGGGTGGGATTCTTTGAAGTCTGATAGTCGTTGCCAGGATGTTGAGCCATCTTTCTACTTGAAGCATAACTGCCAACCAGTGGTCGAATGCCTGAGGGAAAGTTTCCCGGACCGAATCTGAGTCGTAATCATACATTGAGACTGATCTATTACAGTCAAAGCGCACGAGCGTACTATGGCCTAATACACAAGTTTTGTCATGTGAATCAAGTTCTAAATTATGTCAATTTTACTGGTGGACAGAGCTATCACACGAGCCATCGGGTTTGTCAAAATTGATCGATCGTGAACCAGTAAGAAATGAGCCGTGCGCACAACATTTATCAAAGATAATCCCTGGTCAACTTGGAGGTCTGTATCAAGAGCAAACAGGTCACAGTTTTCAAACCTTAATCTTACTAACTGAGCTAGATCTGGGTGAGTTGGGTTAATAGTTGGAGGCCAAGTATTTTGTAACAGGGACAGATGGGTCAGTAGACGAGCCTAGCTTGATTTGTCGAAGTCAAGATGCGACCAGTTAACGCATATCACGACTAATCAGTTGCTTCTCTCGACAGATTGTCGATGCCAATCTATGACAGTGGTTTCACTCAATCTGGAGGATCATCTTGTCGGAGTGGATGCTATAGAAAGCTGGTGTCCTCAGATTTGGTCGTTGGGCTGTGCAGGTTGCTCAGCCACCACAGCTAATGGCTATGGGTTAGTGGTAGGCCAGTGCTAGAGGTAGGGGCCGTGGTGATGATGCTCACGATACATTTACTGGATGTCTTTCTCCTAGACGTTATAGTCGGGTCAGCATCTTGAAGGATATGCAAAGCCTGTCGGTGAGCCAATGTGAGGCTCTTGTACTAGTCATTGAAGTACACACTGGGGAAGATCGTGCCAGACCTGATCAGGGTGGCAACTGTGGCATGGTCAAAATTTAGTTGTACACGTGAGGCAGCGAAGGCTTGTGCAGCTTGGTCAACAAATGCAGAGGTTCTAGCTGAGTTGGGGTCATTGGCCCAAGCGAGCATCCTCAGAGTAGAAAAGCTTATTGAGGAAGCGGTCATTCTCTGAGCAGAGAGGCGCTTTCTTTTTCAACCTTTAGCCGATAGGACTGGAGGAAGAATGCTTAGGCTAAGTTGGAATTGGAATTCTCTTCAGAGATTAGTCGAATTGTTATAACAGATTTCTCGAGGTCGTGGTTGCTTTTACCAGTCGTAAGCTTGTCAAGCTTCTAAGTCTCAGTTCAGAGAGTACAACTGCACTAAACGTAATCCAACGTCTTGCCTTGGAGCTTGATATGATCTATACAATGCAGCTCAAGTGTGTAATGTTGGCGGGGTCTATGTTCATCGTACAGCGAAAGTTAATGATGTCAGAATTACGACGGCTTATTTTGTACTGGAGGCTTTGCGAGTTTATCTAGTGGGTACAGAGGAATTGATAGAGGGTGCGGCCATTCATGATACGTTTTCCAATCAGCCTTGTGAAAAATCTGATACAACACGTTCCAAACGGTCACTATGTTGATCCTGAAGTTATTCACAAACAGGCCAACCTTATCCTACTTGTCAAGCGCGGCCTAGTCAAAGTTCCTTGTAAAGGAGTTACCCTTAAAAGGCGATGATATGGACTCAACAAATCATTTTTTCCTCCAGGGACACATAATTCATCCTGCAGTGAGAGAAAGCATGACGTTCTTGTGGATGACATGAGATTTTATGTTTCTTGTTAGCCCACGAAACGTAGCCAACTCCTGACGCACGGTCTGGAAGATCGAGACCACTTCTCCGGCTGTTTTAAGATTAGCATTGGATAACTCGGTGTTATTCTCAAAGTCGTTTTGACTTCAAGTACCGGATTTCTTTCAGAGAATGGTCCCCTGAAAGATGGTCATGGGACATCCTGGCCACGATCTTGAAGTAGTAATTACTTGGTTGAGGACCTAATCCATGTGCAATAGTAGGGTCGATCCTAATTCACCCTAATCAAGAAGTCGGTCAATTTTTTGACCAATGTGTCAATGTCTTCTTTCTCCATCTCCATGAACTCATTCACGTCGCTTATTTCAAACTTTTTGAGGATGATGTAGGTGGCGTTGTGAGAGGTCTTTGCTGAGTCGTTGAGAAAGTCAAGGAGAACCACTTGATTGAGATCGAGGCTGGGCATCATTTCTTCCTCACGGTGATCAGTGTCACGCAGTAATTGTTCCGCAGACTCTTAGCCCTGCAAGCTAGTGATCAGGCTATACTTGGTGAGCTTTGGTATGATCAAGGCAATGATCGTCAATAGATAGATGACATCGGAGTACGCCGAAGCGACACATGCCCGAGAGACAGAGGCGGCACTAGCAGGTGTGAGCACATTTTCTAATCCGGTCAGATTAACGACACCTGTATTAAAGAGTGAGTTCGGTTGTTCGACGGTCTTCTGCACAGTGGCAGTCTTGGTTGAATATTGTGAGCTTTGCCTTGCAAACAACAGCAGATAGGAGTTTGATCGATTTTCGCTGGACACGCGTAAAGGCAGGATGAGCCTTGGGATTCTTAGTATAGGTAGTGGTCTCGACGAGAATATCATCGTCGTCCCCTCATTTAAGGGCGCTGACTACGATCAGGTGAGTTTGTCGCTTTTGCCTCCGGTTTATCGTCACTCGAGGACTTGAGGAGCATATCGGTTGAGGTCATTGTCGAGGCCCTTGTATCAATGAGGTCGGTGGTTACCATGTGCGTAATAGCTTAGCAGCAGCGGCAGGGGATCCAGTCAAGTCGAGCGAGTCTTCTGAGCCTAAAATGAATGGTTTTGGGTTCTCAGTGGCGCTAAAGGCGGCTCTGTGGTATCTGCGGTCAGTCGTGATGTCTTTCTTGTCCGAGCAATGATATGTGGCTAAAAACACGATAAGGTAGTGTAAAAAGTAGAATTTCGGGCTGCAGATTGTTAGCAGTCCTGGTCAAGGTCTTTGTTTCATTGTTGCTATCTACGACTACTAAAGGTGACAACTAGAACTGGTGGCTGCCACCAGTTCTGTATGCGAGACCTACGTATAACCATGTCGCACAAGATCATCATGTCACTCATACGTGTATCAACATACCGTCTTCTATCATTTTTAGAAAAAGTGGTGCGTCCTGAGCACCTGTGAAATGACAACCTACTTCATATTCGATGCAGTGAATGTGGTCATAAAAAGCATCGAAGACAATGAGACATCCAAATCTTCTACAAAAAGGGCATTAGAAAGTAGCAGACATCATAAAAATCAAGCTGGTTGAATTTCGTCATGTGAAGGATTCGTTTTGTAAAATTTTCAATGAGTTATGGGCAGGTTAATTGTTTTGTTATTTTGTTTTAGACTGCAGATTTTACATCTGCCAACCTTGCTGAAGAATGCTCTCGCATTTCAAACCGTCGTTAAATTGCTTCTTAATCACCGGCAAGATGAATTCCTGTTAATCTCTTTGTCAAGTGCTTAGTGATAACTCATCGAGTTGTTTTGAACATGATGCAAGCCAGACGTTCGCCAACGTCCAACTTTTCCATCAATGCAATTCGCCTGACCTTTCAATTAATGCTTACTGGGATATTGCTCACTGGTCCTGTTATAACATAGTACGCTTGGTATCAATAAGCGCCACTCTCATCAAACAGTAGCATGATCACAACCTCTGCAAACAAAGAAAGGCATGTGTGAGCTGTACCCTTTAAATGAAAGCATCAAGCATAATGACTACTTCTGTTTATAGAGTTTGATCCTGAGGATTTTTCCTGACATGCAAAAATCATTGAATCGAAACAATTTGGACACGTATGTCGGTAGCGGACTATCATTTAGGATGAGTGCATGTTCTTAATTAGTCGGTAGATTATCTTTATTCTTGTCAGACGATAACATCGTTGTAAAATGAGATGTTTGGCTGTGTGTGTTCATACGTGTGTGTTTGGATAACGATGATAAATGTATTCATGAAACAATGTGTTTTATCCTCATCAGTATCATTCTGACCATAACAATTTTAAATGTTGCAACATCCTCGTTATAATTTGAAAGAATATTAACAATGTAGTATTTACCATTACTTTTGAAATAATAAGTATGATTATGTTTTTGCATTAATGACATACGTCAAACAGACCATCCTTATTGCATCTAGTGTTTATCTAAGACTTTACGTTTTTAATATCCTACATTGAACATTTTGATAAATGCCTATGCTACTGAATCATTCTTGTTTTTATTCAAAATGGAATCCATGAAATGATGCAATTGGATGTCAGTGTCATCTCTCTCTCTTTCCCTCTCGGAGGCAAGTCTTTGTAATCAATACAAAAAATATGTAACTCCACCAGAGCAGTGAGGAGTATCGAACAACGTAATATTCTATAAAATTGTCTTCTAAAAATAACTCAATATCAACGCAGCAATTTAAAAGAACTTTCAAAATAATGACTCGAACAAGTATCATATAGTTGAATGAACATTTACTCATATCAATACATCTACCAGACTATGAAACACAAACTGCTTTTTACAAACATAAGCTTAGTCACTTTTTTCAAAAAACTTCTCTAACCGAATTGGAATCTCATTAATCTCTATAGCACCACAAATATCCAAGCGAATCAATCATTTGACTCGTTAAAAATATTTACAAAATGTTCAAACGAAAATTTAAATTGTACTCTGCACGTACAGCAAGAACACAGAAATTGTCGAAGTAAAGCCAATCATTTCACTGTTGGTGTACTCACCGAATCCTTGAGTTATGATTTACTTTTATCAAGGCTATGTATTGGTACTTCAATTTGATAGCATTCACATTTAGCCTCAATAATCGGCCTTAATCAACCAGGCTTACTGCGATTGCACAATCTAAAAATGGTCTATCACTTCTTTTTGGAATAGTGGTAACTTATTAAGTTATGATAAGTATTATGAAATCGTCGGCGAGAAACAGCGCTAAAAACACCATAACAAAGACAGACGTCCAAATAGGACGCTATCATGAAAAAACCTGCTCTCATAATATTGTGAAGTGTCGGCGACACTTTTCAAAGTTAAAATTCTAGTTAAGAGTGTGATGTACAATACGTCACGCGATGGTGTGACAAAAACCTTACCACGGCTTCAAAAAATGCCCTAACTACTATAATTTCTACAATTACCACCACAATAATCTTACATCAGCCTAATTACCTCCAACTAAAATAGTTTTATCGGTAAATGGTTGAATGGTAGATCAAGCTCACTTGGGGAAGATGTGTTGACAGGGAGGGGGGACGAGTAATAGTGGCTAAATTTAAGGATTAGTTGTTTCATTTCAAAATTTGTGAGCTCAGTTTGAGATGAGCTTATGACGAACACTTTTTATAGATACAGCGAATAAAACTAATATTTCTAATGACAAGATATGTAGGAATCTACATAATTTAATAGAGAATATGTTTTGATATCTTTTGGCTTACTAGACATGTATGTAGAAAATTAAGATCTACACCATGTCTTTCTAAAGTTATTCAACACTATGGTATAATTAAATTTTACCAATTACTGCTAATCAGTAGTTACAGATACAAATCAGTGACGAGAAAAACCATTGTTATCAGTTGATGAGATGAATCCACTACAGTGTCTGACATTGTCAGCAACCATTGTATTATGACCGTCTGTCAGACTTAATTAATTAATTAACTAAGTAAATTACCACTACTAATCAAAACGAAGTGGCAGTTGAAATGCCTCAAAGCAGCAATGCCGCATCTGGGCGGCAACACCGAGGTGTTCTTCAGCATTTGCTGGAAGAAGTGTGACCGCAGTCAACACTTAGCATAACACAAATAACATAACATAAACTAAA
>JALLAW010000599.1:0-12173 GCA_036939535.1 Cyclotella kingstonii | reverse complement strand
CTTATGCAGGTGCGGACCACTAAGTGAGTGCGGCCTTATGCGAGAGATTACTGTATGTAGAGATCGAACTTTTATCCTACTTTTTGGTCGGGTTCGACCAAAAATACTCCCCCCTGTCTGGAACGGCCCTGAGTGGGATTGCTTCAACGTCATTTATGTCTACCATACGTACTAGTCACTTTGGCAAGATTCGGTAGAATACGTCGATTCAATTGATTCGGAATCCCTAAGTATTGTCTGATCAAGAAGAGGAATAATATTCTTTTGAAACAACATTTCTCGACACTTTTGCTCAAACATCACCCAGGCTAACCAGAAAAGGCTACAATCTTTCACTTTATTGGTATAGCTTCAGACAATATCAATGTCAAAACTTCTCAATGTTCACCTACGCGTGCAGCTGCATCTCACTCCGAGAAAGCCGACTCATGGAATGATCATTTTGATTAATTGAATGAACCTTTCTTCCTGAAACGACATGAGACGCAGAATTAGATCCTCCTCTTTCGAGCATAGTGAAGAAACTATTGGATCAAAATTAACTTCACTCCCGTCAATTTCGAGAATTCACTTTGAAACTGATGTTGAGGCATGCAACACCATTGTAAATCATTTTTTACATGGGAAAGATGAAATCGGACGTTCATTTCTTCATCATGCTGTCCACGCGTTATCTTCTAATGCAAAAAGAAATCTAAAATTAGATGCATTGTTTTTGATTGATGGGATGTGCAAAAGAGTAAAGGAATTGGATGAGATTATTCAGACAAAAGGTAAAGGATCAAAATCCTCGCATTTAAGTCAACTCTTTTTGGCCAAAGATGAAGAGAACGGGTACACCCCTCTTCATTATGCAATTTTACAAAGAGACTTGCTGTCTATGTTATTGCTTCTCAGGCATTCTTTATGTCGGCCCGAAGATAACAAAGACATACCCAGTTCTCTATCGAATCAAATGCAGCATCCTCTCCGTTTGCTAGACGGTAATATAGAAAATAACGAACTTTTCGTCGTCATTAATGATCTGGCTACATCTGCGGATAATGAATCTTTGACGCCTCTTAATCTCCTGGGGGCTACGTCTTCAAGTGAGCTCGAAAGATGCCGTGAAACCTTACACTGGTCATTCCTCAAGAACATTTGGAAGATGCAGATAAATTGTGAAAGTGATGTTAATGAGGGGAAACGCAAGCACCGCCGACAAAATCGTCAAAGAATGATTTCATTTGGGGACGAGAGAGATTATCTCAACAATGACATAACTCTTATTTCCATCAATGATGCAATTGATCGACGTTCTCGTAGTGCTAGCTTCAATGTACATGCATACAGTGATGAAGAGGATGACGTAGATGATGATCAAAATGATACTCGGGGGTTAAATGAAATCGTCTCAAGTGCGCGTACTGATTTGGCTATCTTTACTGAATCTTTGGCCATCCCTTCTGTAGAGCTTCTTACAAATGACACTTGTTCGAATTCTTTTGACCATGGGTGTGAAGTTTTCACCTTTGGTAAAGCTGATCATTGCGCACTGGGTGTACCTCAGTTTGCCTTATCTGGGAGACGGGATCGCCGAGGAGACGACAATTTTGGGGGAATCAAAAGAAACAATCATGAGAATCGTGATCATTCTTCTTCTGCAAGTCACAAACCCAGGAGAGTAGAAGCATTCGCTCTTGGCGAGTTAAGGCGAGAATGGTCCACACCGAACCTTTCATTATTGAAGCGAAAAGAAGCTGTTGACTCACCGGCTATTCTTGTGTCTGCTGCTTCTCATCACACTCTTGTTGTTACTCGTGGAGGGCGCCTATTCTCTTTTGGTCTTGGAAAAGGAGGAAGGCTTGGTATGGGAGATGAAAATCATCGCCCTTTGCCAACGCGTATTATGGGCCCTCTTTCAAAAAGAATTGTGGCATCTGTTGCAGCTGCTGAAAATCACTCTCTTTGCTCGACTGGTAAGATCTTATCCCTTCAGAATGTATGAATATCCAGTTCTTGTAGTTTCAGTTCTAAGCTATAATGTTGTCCTTTTCTCAGCTTTTGATGGTAATTGTTATGCCTGGGGTTCAAATGGCTTTGGTCAATTGGGTATGCCATCTGATCATGATCAAGTAAGTCGGCTCTCCCCAAGACGTATAGACGAACTCAAGCAGGTATTTGTAACCGCTGTCGCTGCTGGATCTCGTCATTCTGTTGCACTATCGAAACTAGGAGAAGTCTATGCTTGGGGAGATAACAGAGCTGGCCAGCTCGGAATTTCAGCTCCTTCATTGGTGGGTACCATTACTCTTTCTAATACACCGAGCGGACGTTGCAGTCATCATCCACATCGAGTAGAAGGACTTTGGTCAACTCTGCCACGACAAAGAGTAATGGCTATTTGTGCTTCTGAATTTTCGACTCTCGCTCTTGCGATGCCACCATCGTTATCGGAGAGATTGACATCTAGTCCATCGTTACCTGTGAATGTGGTTTATGAGTGGGGTCATGGTAACCATGTACCTAAGCGTGTGAAATTTCCAACAATAAGTAGGATAAACGACAGTATGCACCATTTATCTTCGATGCACTCAAGATTTAGTTGTATTAATCCCACATCCATCGCTTCTGCAACCTACCACAATGTTGCCATAACAGCAGACGGAAGGGTGTATACCTGGGGGTTGCATTCTGAGTCTTTAGGGATTGAGAGGGATTTTGAAGTGAAAAGTTGTGACTCTGGGAAAGGTCGGGCTACTCCTAAGGACAAAGGACACTCATGTAGCTCTATCATAACATCTCCTCAACTTGTTGTTGCAATGCTGCCAAAAAATGGAGGTGGACGAGCTGTTGAGGTCTCGGCTTCAGAGAGCCATACTGCCATAGTCACAGCAGATGGGCATTTGTTCACTTGGGGCTCTTCTTATGGGACAAGCACTTTAGGGCATAAAGGAGTGAAGTGGCAGCCGAGTCCTCGGAAAGTAAAGCATGTACACAGAGCTGTGGGAGTGTCTTCTGCGAAAGAGCACACTGTTCTCTTAATTGGAACGTCTTTTCCCTCTTTGCCATCTCACAATGAAGTGTTCAATTGTTCAGGAGCACCGATGTCAAACGCCATCCGATATGGTGTTCCTTCACTTCAAGAGCTAGCAGCGAAAGACATTTCCCGAAATGTTGACATGTTCAATGTGATACCAGTTGCTATTGTTGCACACCGACTTAATTGCAAGCTTCTTGAAAGCTTTTGTGAGAAGTTTATAAAACTAAATCTTGATGGTGTTTTGTCTGCTGCAAACATAGCAGATTTAGAGTCATACTTGTCGAATAAGATGATCTTTGATTTCAGGATTGACACAGGTGATGTTTCTGATGGTACTTTTCATCCTATGTTGTATCATTTGGCTCTTTCAAAGAACTGGATGAAGCACTGTCACAATATATTAAAGTTATGCAAAGGTTCATTGCAGTCTAATCCATGTCAGAGAATGAGAAAGTATGGTCAATTCAAACCAAAGTATTCAATAAGAAACGTACAAAAATCCGGGTCGATCATTCCTTTATCAAACAAGAGCATTACAATTTGCGAGAATAAAGCATCCATGATTAAAACATCAGATCATCAAGGACAACAAACAAAAATGCCAAAATTTGAAGAGAATGAGACTTTTCAGAACTCTCCAAAGAGCAGAAACTTCGATGAGACCAAAAAATATCTATGCCCAACTTGTGATGTTTCTTGCCCTGATAGCGTCAGTTACACGCTTCACATGAGTGGAAGAAAACACCGGAATCGCTTTAATCAAAAGAAACGTGATGAAGAGGCTGCAGTTGCAGAAAATATGATGGCCATGAAGCGCATGCAAATTGAGGACATAAATGTACTCGAAGAGGGCAAAAGTGAGCCAGCATTGAAACCTCCAAAAGTTCGCACCAAAGCTTGGATCTCATCTCAAGATCCGATGACAACAGGACAAGGCGCAAATGTTGTGCCGCCACAGAGAGGAAACTCACTACTTAGAATTATGAATGAGGAATTGAAGAAGTCTGCTAATTCACGGCAAGCGAACTCACTAGTTTTAGAAGGTTTAGGGACTTCGAAATTGCTCACAGGACAAGCAGCGGACGCATCTATTTTAGTTGCTAAAAAACACTCTGTCAATAGCGCACCTCCAATCTCTACTCTTGAAACACCACTCAAATTGCCCAATACTCTCCCACTCAGTGCATTTGTTGATTCTCAGGATATTAAGAGCACAAAACAAATACGGGCTATAGGATCAACTTGGGCTGACAATAAGTTCTCTGTAAGTAACAGCGTTGCAAATTTACATACTACTCCCAAAACTAAGAGCTTCTCAGAAATCCAGAAAGAAGAAGAAGAATTAAGACTTAAAGAAGATCAAATGTGTCATATTGATGGTTGCAAATGGTTTATACAGAAACGTGAGAGAGCTGCATCTATTGGTGATATTCAGCAGCAGCAAAAAGAAGACTCTGACTGGCGTCAGCTTGTTGAAGAGCAAAAAAAGATCGAACAGGAAATAATTCGTGAGCGTAAAGTTGAAGCAAAGAAAAATAAAGCTGCAAAGCGAAAAGTTCGGTACAAGAAAAAGCCACCTATTGAAGATCAGAAAAATCAAACCTTATCTTAGGGTAATTATAAAAGCCAATTTTTTACCTGAAATCTTTGTCAAGTAATGCATGAGCCTTAACTAAATACTATAAATTTTAGATGGCCACGCATCAAGCTTGGTGTGAATGCCAACAGATTATTTTCAACAAGAGCAATCATTTGGACCCTTATAAATGCACTTTAGTTAACTGCTTTCAGATCCCAATTGCAGTTAGATTTCACGAGGCAATGCGGTCAAATAACTCGTTAAAGGTCTAGGTCTCTCTTCCGCAATGAATTCTCTTCCGAAAGTAGAATTACTGAATTCCTTTGGCCAAACCTCTACCAGTGGTTATTCGGTAATGAAAGAGACAGAGGCTGAAACAAGACATCGCCATAACGAAGGCAATGTCAGTAGGGATTCTCAAGAAACTGAAGTTTGTGGTGCTGCAGAACGATGAGAAGCTGCATTTGTATAGTAGCCTATAAAGAGATAGCTCGTGCTGCAATTTCAATGCGCAGTCCTGACATACTTCACACTCTGATAACGCATTCAAGAACTCAGTATTTCTGGAGTATGCTTGGCACGAACGATTGTTATGGTACTCGCTCTCTTCTTGGAAAAGCCGAAGGCATAACTTGCGTGGCAATACGACCACACCTAAGAAGACTGATCCCTAGACTTTTAAGAGCTCGAAACTATCCTAGGAAAACAGGTAGATGTTTACTGGTGGTAAAAAAGTTCTACACATTGAACATTCAGGATTAAAGCACAAGAAATTATAAATCAGGATTTTCTACCACACTGGATTCTTTGATATAAGATTCTTTGAGTAGTGGAAGTGAATTAAATATATTGAATACTGTAGCTCTAGTCAATCCAATCCAAATTTTCGTTTTCGATTGCACAAACATATTTGGTAAGAGTGGCCTAGTCAAATCCTTTCATTCCCATACCATCCATGTTGAAGAGAAAAGATGTTCCTGTTCACACGCTATGTTGTTATTACAGTGAGATTGACTTTACCGCAAATCTTGCTGTTAATGACGAGTGAGTGATCTGACAACACTCTTTCACTCGTATGATATTCACCTGATCTTTTTACGCCGTTCTTTAAGTATCTATTTTATACCTTTTGTGAATGTACATTTGCTTTGCAGTGAATATGAATACTTTTATTCTTTCCACTTTCCCACGGGCGATCAGGCAAGCATCTCCTTCTCCTAAACTGACTTAAAACAACAGTCCTGTTTACAACAGAAACAGCCATCTGCAGTGGGTCATAGTCCTTTCATGATGATTTTTCGTTGGGTCACAAGTGGATTTGGACCTGTGATGCGCTTTTCCCACAACAGCCCATTTATCACACGCAGTAGGCTATGCTTTATATCCTCAAAGTCAAATTATTGTTACTTGTGACCACAAATATAGGAAAGTTGCACCATAATAGGCATGCTACACTGAAGAAAGTGAATTTTACCTAATTGAATACATGACTAATGTGTACTTTAGAATCATTGCATTACATGAATGCAAAATTCTTTCATAGGAATGACTTTCTTCATCTGTTGTTTTAACTCTACATGAATTCAATGAATTGAAATAAAATTAAAATTAATTCATTAGTTCTCAGATGACAATCATTGCCACAACATTATGACCTAAATAATTGCATTACCAACAATACATATGTGTCATTTTTCATTAATTTGATTTGATTGAATACCCTTTGCAATGCAAAACTATCCTTTCTCAATGATTTGGTTCGATTGAAATACAATGTCTACTAGAGAAAGCTTCCACTGTTGATTATTCCTCTACATAATTAGGTGGTGTCTGCATTTCATATAAGGCACTGTCCATAGGCAAACAAAATCGACCACAGTTTCACACTTTCTGGGTTATGAGCACTATTTTGGAGTGTGATTTTACATATACCCTTTGCTCGTTTGTCCACTTGACAAAATCAAAGTGGCCAAAAAAAAATCACACCTCCAGAAATCACACCTCTCACTCTTCTGTTGACACCATATATTGAACATCGCACCCTCACACCCCCTTGCATCACTTGTATGATGATGGCTTCATATACTGATATCTCTATTACTCCTGTGGTTGAGGAGCTGTCAAATAATTGATGTTGCATCAACAAATGGGTCAAGTCATGTCCTATCAGTTCTTGGAGACAACTGTGTGGATTTGACCACTGTGACTCGTCAATTAAGAAAAAACACTGTGGCCATGAGTTGCTGTCTTCATTGGGAAAGAGTATTGTAAAGCATGGGAAGTCACTGGTGGATGTGACAAAATTGAGGTAGAACAAAATATGGCTATTGCAAAAATTCAAGCAAAGCAGCAAGATAAAGAGCATGAGTATCAGTGGAAGTCAGAGATTTGGGTGACAATGTGCCAGCTTGCAGGGGAAAAGAGATCTCTCCTAATACAGTATGCTGCAGAGATTCAGAAAAAGAATAAGATAATGGCCAATGCCATAAAAGAACAGGTGCAGGCAATCTCCAATGACATTGATGAATTGACAATGTTGCTTGACAACAATGGTGATTAAGAGTAATTATAAGGAGAAGGCAGTGTTTTATTGTTATTTGGAATGAATGATTACTTAATAACTATTAAACTTATCAAATTATATTACTTAATAAACTGATCAAATTGACTTATCAGGCCATTTTAGATGTGAATTAATAACAGTTTGTAATAGTTGGTGCCATGGTAGCTCATATGAATGATTCTGCCTCTCATGTCTCCATCGCACTTGTCTTGAAATATCTGCAAAATTATGATGACCTCCATTCATTAACCCCATTGGTATCATGATGTCATGATCTTTGTTCAACTCCAATGGAACAAAAGCATCCTCACAATTCATCATGATTTTTGTATCAGCTCTAAATTCCTCAGGCACACTGTTGTTCTTGATGTCAATTTCTTCTATACAGAAATTGTGTGGTTTAGCCAATGCATTGACTAGAGCAAGTATTCTAGGAATAGTTAGTCCTTTTGACATTGCAGTGTGCAGAACCCCATTGCTGCACAAGCATTCCAAAAGCACATTCAATCTGAATTCATAACTATTATGTAAAATCAGTGAATAGTCAAAGTCAACGACAGGAATGAAAGTAGAGTATTTGACAGGTAGGAAAATGATATTGATGAAGAGACAACACTATGAGATGAGGCACCTGTGAAAGTGAGATATCTTTTTTTGCCTATGGATGAGATTACACATACTGTTGAAAAACAGATAAAATCACATGCACAAAACTGTGAAAGTGAGATTTTTTTTTGCCTACTATGGACAACACCTCAATATGCTACAGGAATGCAAACATAAAATCATGGGTAGGTATCGTATATAGGGTAATAAAACCTTTTAGACCAAAAATCAGTTTGTCTTTCACGGGACCGAACTACCTTTGTGTTAGTTCATAGATTTCCTCGGTAGGCCTTCAAAATCAGATTTTCATCAGCGTTTTGATGGATGGACTCTCAGCGAATCGCAAGGGAGAGATGACCGGCACATCTGCTTCGTGACATACTTCCAAGTTGTATGAGAGGAATGGTACTTCGATAAAATGTCTGGGAAGGTTTCTTCTTCTCTGCCACTAGATACAAAAAGTATTCTTGCTAATAAGTGTAAGCCCGATTTATCACATGCATGTTCTCATTTGCAACTGTTAATCGCTCAAACATTTCATTCTCAACGTCGTCTTTAGTCATTCCTGCCAGCATCAAAGATCTGAACCTTTTTCCAGTGCAAGAACGATGGATTTGTAGCTCTGATTTGTCTCATTCTTTCAAATACGATGCTTGCAATCATCAGTATACTGATTCGATGAATGATGTTATCTCAGCACTGGCACGAAATTTCATTCCTGCTGTTCCGTGCATGTGTGATAAAGGAGGGACAAAATATTCAGTTCATGGTGAAATACTTTTCATCCCAAGTGTATCGCGTACTATCTCTCCAAATTTTGAGTTTGCTCTTAAACTGAGATATGAAGACCAGAAGATGGAATATAAAACTGCCCCATCTGGAATAGTAGATCTTGATGAGACATCATCAACAGTTGAATACTCTTCTACATTTCAGAATTCACTTCGGTTAGAATATGAAGAATACTTACGATTATATGAGCACTATTCGTTGTATGAAGTAAAGTTGAAACCATTTGAGGTCGTACTTGATTCAAAAGGATCCAATCCATATCAAAAAGCTGTTATTTTTGTGGATGGTATCTCAGATGCTCGTCCTTCACTAAAAATTGGCGATATTGTCTTGGTTCGGCCTTTGAAGCCAATTTTCAATGTGACCCACATGTGGGGACAGAGCACACCTATTTCTGTGGAAATCGAATCAAGAGTTTTAGATGTGGTCCGAGGTAGGAGGGGAAAAAAGGATCACGTAATTTTTAGTTGGGGCATTGACCAGCAGCAGACAAAAAGACTTGATGACTCCACTTGGGAACGATCGTATAATATCAGGTTTATTCCCAGCGTAATTCCTTTTGAGAGGAGTCTCACAGCATTGGATTGGGTTACAAGTATTTCGAGAAGTTATCCTTGTGCCTTGGATGACATACTCTTCCCTACAGTGGCACCAAAAGTCAAGATATTGAGGGAAGATCAGAGGACTCCTTTGAATCCAGTCGTAATCAATGATAGCAAGCCTCTTAACGAGTTGCAATCCTCTTTTGTATGGATGGTCAGAGCAAGGACCTATGATCATGAATTCAATAAAGTGCGTCCACCAATGATTCTGACTGGCCCAGCTGGTACTGGTGTGTATGTACTAAGTTAACAAAATGTTTGATATGGAGTGCTTTCTGACTGAAACTTTGCTTAAATATCTGCATCAGGGAAAACTAAAACTCTACTGTTTTCCATTGCTGATGTCTTGGGCCTACTGAGCCTTGGGAATAATTCTCAACTCAATAGAAACAGAGTACTTGTGTGTGCCCCGAGTCACACAGCATGTGATGTTATCACTCGAAGACTGAGTGCTTTTCTGTTGAAAGAGACTATGTTTCGCATGTATGATTCAGAACGACCAATTATTACAGTT
This sequence comes from Cyclotella kingstonii, assembly GCA_036939535.1. Taxonomy (NCBI): domain Eukaryota; phylum Bacillariophyta; class Thalassiosirophyceae; order Thalassiosirales; family Thalassiosiraceae; genus Cyclotella; species Cyclotella kingstonii. Next base: position 2,495 of record JALLAW010000599.1, on the reverse strand, counting down.
CCGAGCTACATCTTGCCATTTACTTACCAACTGTCGGATCCTGACAGATTTTCTCTCCCTCCCCCTTCAGGTAATGTACTTCTTCTTTTTTCAATTTTTCACACGTTAGACCTTGCTAATTAATTTACTTTAAATTAGTCTGGGCCAACCTACGCGTTGTCATATGCACGTGCTTAGACGCACACATCCTGTATCGTGCCAAAATTACAAATGAAGCAGTTAGAGCAAAGAGACAATGCTTCAGAACCTTTTTGTTATCGGAGTCGAATAATCTTCAATTACCTTTTAAAGAAAGCATTGCTGAAATCACTGATCCTTACTTCAGCCACTTATTTGTTGATGAGGCTGCGCAAGCTACTGAGCCTGAGTTAAACTGCCCTCTTTCTTGTGTCATAGATCCACATCCTGGAGTGAAGAAAGTCGAAATAGCTCTGATTGGTGATCCCCGTCAACTGAGTCCTCAAATATATTCCGACACTGCTGCAAGATACGGGTTAGGAAGAAGTTTCATGGAGCGCCTTTTAAGGAGGCCTGTCAAGTGTATGGGCGGAGGAGACAGGCACATGATGGGTCCTGTTTTATCTCCAGATTCACTATTCGATTATAATACTAACTCATTGATGAATTTGATTCGATACTATGCTACTATTGATGGTCAAGAGCAGCTGACAATTTTTCTTACTGAAAATTATCGTGGACATCCTTCATTTCTCATGGTATGACATGATGAGCACATCTTCATTCTACTTCAAACATTGATTTAGACTGACACTAGACATTGTTCGATTTACAGATGCCTAGTTCTTTATTTTACTTCGATCGATTGAAGTGCTCCGCCCCTGCTGACCTCGAAGAATGGCGTTTTTGGTGCGCCAGACTCAGGGAAATCGAAGCTATCTCGAGTCCAGTTGTTCCTTTCAAAGATATTGATCAAGTAAATGATGAAACGAACAGTAATAGAAGCTCTTTTTTTGACGTATTTTTTCAAGTGCGAAGGCAATATACATGGCCTGTACACTATTGTGGGGTGAAAGGAGTCGATACCTCTTTTTCTCTTGAAAATTTTACTGGAACTGATTCTTGGCAGAATGCACCAGAAGCTGAAATGACAGTAAAAATGATTTCTACCTTGGTTAAAGGAGGAGTTCGGCTAAATGATATCGGTGTTATGACACCTTTTCGTGAGTGTTAAAAGCTCTGGATGAGTAATAAGTGTGAATAGATTTTTATAAGCCAGAAAAAAATGTGGTGAAAGGATGTTTTGGTTGAATCATATCGGTATTACAGCATCTTTTCATGAGTGAAAAATCTTCTCATGTTGTACATTTCTAATTCTCCAGGTGGCCAAGTTGATCTAATTCGAAAGCTACTTCGAATGATAAACTACCATGATGTGAATGTTGGTACAGTGGAAAACTATCAAGGTGTTGAGCAAGATGTCATTTTGTTTAGTGTAACAAGATCCAACACTCAATTTGTTGCCAATGACATTAAAAGGAGAATGGGAGTCTTTGGCCATATGAGGCACAAACAAGCTAATGTGGCATTAACAAGGGCAAAAAAGTTGTTCATAGTGATTGGTGACCCAGAAATAATGTGGAAAGATCACCTGTGGATGCAATACCTATGCTTTTGTTTTCGTAATGGACTCTGGTTTGGAAAGGGATTGGATAACTGTCAGTTGCAAAAAATATCTAATCCAGGGAAAATGAAATTTTCTTCTATTCTAGAAGAGGCTACTGAAGCAAATACATCGATTGTTGTGAGCACTATTGAGAAATTGCATCGGCAATAAGGTTTTGTCATAGTGAATATACATATGGGTACATTCTAATTTTATCAGGTAGAAAGGTGCAATTTAATGAAGCACTGGGGGTGTGAGCACTTCTTATCAGTGATCAATCTTAGTATGTGACAGAATCATAACAACATGTCATCAAAGTCAAAGTGGGTCAATGATGATCTTTTGAATACTACATTCATCTTTTTTCACTACAGTGGTGTTTTGACTTCTTAATAATGTAGAAAAATAGTTGCTTTAATTGCTAGTATTAGACAATACTGTTGGCAAGAAGGAAAACAATTTCTCTTGCTCATAGGATCAAATGTTACACGGTTGAAAAATAGTCTCAAATTGCATTGCCTAGAACCCTACTAGACAATAACTGTCGTATCCATTGCTGCATCAATTGATTTCATTATCATCAGAAATCTCCTTATCTATTCTAAATTTGCTTACCTATCTTCTCCTCTCTAGCACAACATAGAAACTGATAAAAGATATTAATTGCAGCAGATATATTTCTGTCCCATATTCTGTGATGACATGATTTGTTTTGGCAAATTTGCAGTGACCAGGACTTCTTTACACCTATTTCCAATCCTTCTGTCTCTGTATGACAACATGCTGATAATTTTGATGTCCTGAATTCATCCACTTCAATATACTTCCAAACTCTTTTTGATACCTTTTTTGTCAATATACAAGTTGGTAT
>JALLAW010000598.1:0-12192 GCA_036939535.1 Cyclotella kingstonii | reverse complement strand
CAACTTCGGTCCTACCATATCCTTGAAAAGTCAGATCCAACCTGTGTTGGTAGGATTTACCTCGAGATCCTACTTTTATCCTATTTTTTGGTCAGATCCAACAAAAAATACCTCTGTCTAGAATGGCCCTTACTTCTTCTTTTTGGCATCATAGCCTTTGGTTTTCCTCAGAAGAAATAGATATGCAGTTGCCCATATTTTTTCTATTGTTGACCACATTCTGCATTCACCACCTACTTATTGATACCAGATCATTCACTATTGGTTAGGGAATGACTGGGGCTATTTGTGTCTTGATGAATGCTCTGCTAGGTATCAACATAAATTTGAATCTGAGTTTATGTATTCTCTTCTCAAGCTTTTCTGATACCAAAAGGCTGTGACAATGGACTTGTGTTTCTCAGCAAACTTTTGTTCACAATATTTTACCATCTGAAGCACATCTACATGGACAGTTCATGCGGTTATACCTTGACAGCAATTGTTTTGATATCTACAAGAATTTTTGTGTCCTCCTCATTGCATGTTTAAAAAGTACATTCTTAGTAGGCAACAACAAGTGTCTGGGTTTTGCTGTATTGTCATTAGCAAGTCCTTTTAATTCTTATCTAACTTCTCCATTGCATTGACAGAAATAGACCATGTTTCAATAACAATAACATTTTAAATTATCACTTAAGCTATTCTACATGGTGATAGACAAATTTCTTTTTAGACGCCCCTTGAGACAGCATCCCTGCACAAAGGCAGGAAGGAAATAGATCATGTTTCATTACTGATTGTAGGTGCCACAGATGCATGCTGTCAAAATAATTCCAATTCTTGTTAGTCATATGCTCATCATAGTTTTGTTGACAAGATTGACAACTGTCCCATTTGTAAAGAACTAGAAAAAAGGATCAGGATCTCCCTCAAAACCAAAAGTCATGAACTCCTTCAAATTTTTGTCCTTTTATCATGGATAGCAGATTTCTAGCCAGCTTTATCATATCTGCTAGCAAGTCTAACAACCTTGACCCATCATTTTGGAAAACTTTTCTTTACCTATTACTTCCCTATTTAATTTATCCTCAACAATACACAATGCCCAGTTCCTCATTATTGTCATCTGCACCCATTCAATCAGTGCCTTAATTTTGGGCATCAACCTTTGATTGATGAATATTATTGTAGTATGTATGAGCTTGATATTTTTGCATTGGGACTACAGGTTGACTCTCTTAGTACATGTTCATCATGTTCATTTGAAAAGTGACATGACATATGATGCACACATTGATTTTGGTATCCATTATAGCTTATGAATGACATTTCACCCCACACCCCAGTTTCAAATACAATTTAGCATTTTTCTTTTCTAGGACATTGTCTGAAATCAGGCAGAACTCCATGAACTTTCACAGTACAGATGAATGGGAATAGATCAGTCAAAATTGCCACCTGTCCATTGTTCTTTCTGGCATTTACAAACTAAGGAAGGGCAGCCTTTTCACTCAAACTACATTGGGCTGATAGTTTGTGATGCATGTTATATTGGCAGCAGGGACAGCAGATGATGGCCATCATGGTAGTGAGGGGGGAGGAGGGAGGCAAAGGAAGGGAGTAATAATAATGGCAGTGATGGTGAGAGATGAAATAATGATAATGATAGTTACAATGGTAGTGGTGGCAGCAATAGCCATTGATTGTAGTAATGGTGCATGCAACAGTGTATGATGGCAATTATGATAGTGGCAGAGGAAGGAAGTAATAATGAGGTTGTAGAAATTTAAGTGGAGGAAGTAAGGACTGATGATGGCAGTGAATATTGAAATCTTGAACTCAAGTTGGATATTATTGTGAGTCGACTCAGCACTACTGGTGCTCTCTCTCTCTCTTCAAAAATGATCTATATATTTGCGATTTTTCAGATCACTTCATATGGCAATGAAAACTATTCCCTTAATAATGGAAGGTGGTGGTAGTTGGTAGTCCAATAGGGAACTATTGCCGAGTAGCACATGCAATATATTGATAGTGGAAATAACCTTATTGCACTATAGCATTGCAATAATATCTTAAAACATATTACAACCCACGCCTGATTATCTTTACGAAGCCACACAGCATCCATTACCATTTCCTTTAGCACTTTTACCCGTTCCCTTGACTTTCTGATGAAACGAGTTCTTCACTTCAGTTCCAGGATCCGGTGCCAAAAATGCATCTTGTCCCCCCTTCTTTTGGACATAATCTACGATCGAGTGGTAGGCGTCATCGATTGTAGTCTCGGTTTTAGTCACTCCTTGTAGTATTTTCTTGAGAGTTTCGATTTCGGTGGTAAGAGCATCGACATTGGAAGTATCGTCGTAGCCGTTCATGATTTGATTCTGTGCACACCTTGAGCACGAAGCTAGGTTGCGCTACAGAAGTAATGATTACAATTGTCTGCTTATCTCTCCTTCGATAGTGAGTATAGAGAAAGTCTGCAGCTGGCGACCTTAAAATATGTTCCTATTTTGTGCCGGTGTTCATTTATTTAACCTCTCTCTACTCTAGAGAGGAGAGAAGGTGGTATGGTATCGTAACGTTATGACACGCCTTCTCGAGTAGATTATACTACCTATTCCTTCAATGTATAATGCCTTCCAACCTAGTACTCCTACAATATCTATATTAGTTAGTAAAGTATAGTAGTAGTATTCGTCTTGATTTGATGGATCATTCTCAACACAAGTCATTTGTCCCTAATTGTAGGTACCATACCATCCTGACGGAAGTGCCTTGACCATCACAATGACAAGAAGTGAAGTAAGGAAAAGAAGGGCAAATAAGCGCGATGCTGAGTACCTCGATGCGGCCGAGTCAAGATCAGCGCTTTCGTCATCTCCATCACTAGAAAAGCCACCGAAATCACTCTCTTACGGTGCACCGGTTTGGTCGATGTTTGCAAACTTGGACGAGTACGCGTGGTTTGTTGTATTTTTGATGGCGCTGGTCTATTTCATCATCACAAGAAGTGGAGGAGGCCATCAGCTTCATCATGCTGATGGATTGATCTCCAAATTTTCAAAGCCATATGACGTTGTTTCTTCCACTATTTGGATGGATTTCGCTCAGTCCCATTCCAGCTCTAATTTAGAGGATGAGGCAATGTTACGATCCATATTTTATTTGGAAAATGTGAAGACTTTGCAGCTGTCAAATTCTCAAATTTCGAAATCATTGACATTGGCACCCAATCATGACATTGAAGTTATTCTTTCTTCGTCGCGAGATATTTATAGCGATTATTGTTATGGGGTAGACAGTACATATGGAGAGTGCAATCATCAAACATCTTCATCATCTTCTCCACCAAAATCACCTGCATTTTTTTCCCATCTACTTTCGACAACATGGGTACACGACACTGAACTTGGGCGTGGGTTTTTGCTCATTGCGGATGGAGGACGATCTGGACGAATCTGGAGATGGGAGGTGGTTGGAGGACCTATTACTATTGGAAAAAGTTTGTACATGGAGAGAAGTGGCTGCCGCAGTGGACTATGGGTCGATGAATTGGACGGAGAAGGATACAAAAAATGTCCAGAGAATTTGTTTGGGAATGGTAGAGCGGAACTAACACAAATGAAACGAAAATCTCTGCTCACAAGTCCAGGATTGGAGCCGCTCAAAAGGTATCCATTATTGCTTGGAAGTGCCTCTCTTGTAGTAGAACTTACACGGGACGCAGAAAGATCATCTTCAGGTAAAAATATTATTGTGGCAGAATGGGGTGAAAGAAGGATAGTTCGTGTGGAAGGAGAATCTGGAGCTCGAACCCCACTGGTGACGTTAGTGCCCCATTTTAACAGTGGAAAGAGAGAGTTGAGACGAATATTTCAACCAAATCATTTGACATACACACCATTTGGAGATTTGATTTTTTCTGACAATTTTGAGTATACAGAAGGTGACACTCATCTTACACATGTAGGGGTAATCTATCGTTTAATTGAGGCAGTTCATGTACCTCCAATTCCGGTAGAGCAAAGTCGTGAAGCGCATCGATGGAATAATGCTACTGCTTCCATTGATGGAAGCGAGGACAGTCGTACAGATAATAATGTAGATATCCTATTTCAGGTGGATGGATGGATCGATGGCATTGTATTGGGTGGACAGGATTACTCGATATTGTACGTTTCAGTAATTGCTCTCAACTTAAAGAATGAGTCTGATGCGGCAATCGCTCAGTATGATTGGAAGAAAACAATCTATGAGTTATCCTTAAACTCGAAATTAGATAATGATGAAGATGTACGTGACAATACTTTCAACGAAAAAGATGAAAGAGTATCCATCCAATTTTCAAAGCACACAAATATTTTCTATAATATAGACTCAAATGAGTGCCGCGACAGTAGGTTTGATGACGTTTCATCACATTCTCTGCTTGGGTCCAAGTTAGCAATTGATGAAAAAGGGACCATTTACATGGTGGCTTGTTCCTCTTCGGTGATGATTCTTGCTAAGAACGAAAGCCATGTCATTGGAACATTGGAGTTAAATCCACTTAATAATGTACAAAACTCTTCACATCGGGCATTCGACCACCCAATCAAAGAAATAACAAGCGTGAATTTCGGAGAAGACGGTTATCTTTATATAACATCTCCTAATGAATTGATACGCGTGAAGACTCGTGTAAAAGGAACGTCGCTGCCAACTAATTTGCTGCCTCCACTACACAGAAGCCAGACGTAAACGATGAAAAGGAACTATCTGTGAGAGCCAAATTGTTCAGAAAATGTTTTTTTTCTGCATTTGATCAACATCTGTTCCTTACCATCTATCACCGGACCGCTTTGGCCCGAGAGTTCTTTATCGATGGTAATCGTTTATTACATTCAGAGTATCTACCATAAACTAACAATAATTTATCTTACTCGCACAGTGAAACATTAAGTCTTCCTAATTTTGTTAGAACTCTCAAGAAAGAGGAGAGCGGCTACAAATCAATTCAATTCTAGATGAACTACATAGACTGCGATTTAATGTAAATGCAGCACAATCGGACTTCCAAAGCACCTATTGTCCCCTGTAAAGTGTAAAATATGCTACTAGAATGATGTGGGAAGGGGAATCGAAGCAACGCTCATCTTCTTTTCCTGACTGTACTTCTTCTCAATAGCCCTGAGGCCTGGAGAAAGTATCACTTTTGCTTTCATTATTGAACGCGCGACACGAATGATGTATTCCTCCGGATACTCTGTGTATTTACTAAGTGTGGAGCTCCAACAATTACGCCCTACAGCTTTCCGGGCAATGAAGACTGCACCAGCAGCGATTTCACTTGGACGATATTTCATCAGTTCTATGCTAAGCAACGTTTCTTCCATGATGTAAGAAGCTAAATATACAATCTGTCTATCTGCATGAGCTGCATTCAAAAATCTTAGGAGAAATTTGTAAGAGGTCGGAAGGCTGATTTGATAATTCAAGGTCTTTAATATCTTCTCCTCCATTTTGTAAATCTGGCCGAGTGATCACGATATGATGAGTGAGAAAAAAGCCAAAAATAAATGCATAGTAACACGAAAATATTGGATACCTGTTTCAAAGTGTAACTGTTGTCGCAGAGGTAAACGAGGTCATTCGCTGGAACGGGGTATATATCTTCATATTTCGAAGCTACAAACAACGAGGTAGCACCGATGAGCTGCAAATTCTTCTTGGTTGCCTTCTTTATGGACAGGAAGCGATCCATTATATTCACAGCGATAAAAATAACTTCTGGAGATAATTTTGCCTTTAAGCACACAAGTGTTAACCAATCGATGAGAATAGCACGCATGCGAGCAGTCATCTCTGGCTGAGCATTTATGTATTTTATGTTGATTATTGCACGATGCTCTTGCTCTCGTAAGTGTTTGAACATACTTTCGACGTAATCAGTGACAAGAAGCTCATCGTCTGCATCGCGTGCGTCAATGTCATGGAAGCTTCCGATGTGTTGATAAATAGAACTTCTTACGATTGGAGGAGTAACTGGCGTGTCGAGCTGAATTAGATCGTTTTCGGGAGAGAGTTTTCCTAGATCGAATCCGGCCGGAACTGTTTTCGCAGGTATAAGGGATAGATTTACTGTTTCAGGTTCTTTGGAATGTTTCCGAGAAATATCCTTCAAAATCTTTGCTGGCATTGACCTTGGTAATATTGCATCCCTTTTTTTAGTGATTGAATTGCTAGCCCCAGATAAGAATTGGCTAGATATTGAACTCTTTTTGTAAATTTTAACCTTGCCACCTTTGGATTCGTCGAACTTCACCAGATTCGTCACGTCCTGAATAAGAATGAAAATCATTGGATTGAAATGAAGTGTGAAACAGCCAAAAATTGTACTTTCACTTACAACCATGGTTCTTACCTTAAAAACACCGCGAACCCCATCACTGCCAGATGAAGTCTTCACTCCTGTTGGTACCTTTGCAGTGCTCATTTGTTCTACTCCAATCCGTCACCTGTAACAAGTGCAGTTACAAGTTGTGAGAAGAAGGTTTGACATGCTAGATGAGGTTCAGTGAGAGATATTTTTAGATCCATGTTTGCTGTGTAGAAGTGTACTGTCCTCTCCCGCCACGACCTCTATGTATCGATCCATGTAGCTGAAAGTTTCCATATAGAAAAAAACATGGTCTTTTTTGGTATCGAAAGGTAGGTCATATCCAAGAAAGGTTTTCACGGGACACTCTGCGCATGTTGTCATGACTTAAAGAAATGCCATCACGCGATCGATTCAGAGATCATAATTTCACGACCAGTCCAACCCATCTTCTTTGCGTTGTGACCCTGAAATTTATTGAAGTTTTCAATAATCTATCACTTATTTCTACTCATCCTTTATCTATCATTGTCTGAGTGAAATTACAAGAAAGAACCGATTAGTTTGATTCAGAATAGTGAAGTTTTGAATATATGAAGGTCTCTCAAACTTCCAATCATAAAAGCATAATAAAATCCAAAAAATCAATTAATGCCATATTATCATGAACACTTTTGACTAAACCGGAACAATTTTAGGCCCACTTTATACTCATACTTTTCTGTAGTATTGTCATATGTCTAAATAAATTTTCGATCCAATCTATTATAAAGCATCAACTCAAGCATATTCTGAGTAAATTGGCTCAGTGAAAGGTCCCTTAATGCCCGTTCGTTTCTGCAATATTGTCAAACTATTTTGGAATCTTTTATGAGGCTCCAGTAATGAAAGTTCTACATACTCATTACTTGGGATTCCTGTCACCTCAACTCCCTTATTGCCTCTCACCCCTTCCAACCAATCTCTCGTCCTAGTATTGGTCAAAGTCGAATGACACACTAAGAATCCACCGGGCTTAATATATTTCCAAACATTTGAGGAGTATTCTACCATGCGAGAACCAACTCCAAAATCACACCACAGTAGATCAATTGATTCCATTGCAGAAAAGTGAGTATGTAAAGCATCAAATGCATCTCCTTTGAGAAAATGTACGTAGGAATTGAGTCCCATAATCTGTGCAATGGTGAGAGCACTAGATGCCGTTTCACGTTGATGTTCACAGTTATCAATGCACAACAGAGAAGAGGAGATGTATGAGCTTGATGTAGATTCCCAATCATTTAATACAGCAGTTCCAAATGGATAATCCAGTAGTCTTAAACGCCCTTCTTTATCCAGATCACCAATTTTTCGTATCTCTTGTTCATTGTCCTTCAATGCTTGTAAAATCCAAATAGTTGAGTATCCAGCACCAACTTCTACTACTCGTTTTACTTTGGTAAACCTTACGAACGAGTATAGCCATGGACCAACATTCTCAACTGAATAAAATAAAACCTCGGCAATGAGATAAAGAAACACTTAAAACCCATGCATTGAAGAGAGGTTACATTTTATAACTCACCTCCCATGTGAGGATTGTATAGTGGCTGAATATGATGTAGAAACAGGGTTGAAAACACGTTGGATCGAGGTAAAAATACTTCCCGAACAGCTGCATCATGCTGAAATAAATGTCTATCTTTTTCCAGGATCAACTTCAACTCTTCTGCAACATTTGATTTTGTTTGAAACAACACATCAGTGCGTATGACATATTTCGGTCTATTCCCTGAAGTTACTACTGCCCCTTCATGCATCGGCCAAAGATGACGTGCACGCTCCACAGATTCTTCTGATACTGCTTGTGGAAAGACTAAAATAGAACCAGTACGAGGTTGTATTGATGCAATAACATTTTCATTACAGCATGTATAATTGCTGTTCATCTTTATACCATTGTCATTCCAATTTAAAAAACGGTCATTCTCAATTTGTGGACAATAAAACTTCGTATGCCCACCAGAAAAGTCTTCATTGAGATAAATTAATACTGTCAATCTTGATACAACCTCTGAGTCCTTTGAATATTGATGAGACGCATCCCAAACAAGAAATGGTATGCCAGTTGTCTCATTATGAATATTGTCACATTCTTTTAATGGGGCACTTGTGTCGTCAAAAGATACTCCACCAGGTGGAAAACCTGCGTCAATATGAGGAGCAAAACTTTCGCCCTGGTTAGGAAGATATCTGTAAACTCGAAACCGTCGATTAATTCCAGCAATTGAAAAGTGATTTATTTTCATAAAATCTTGATCTTTATCACCCACACTATTCTGCAACTCCAGTTCTGATTCAGTTACAGCCTCTAAATCCACATGTGGTCCAATTATGCTCAAAAGTGTATCAGCAGCTTGTCTAGATACTACAATTTGCATGGCTCCATGATTGTTTTTCCCCATGTTGTAGTTACCAAATTTCAAGTTGTATTCGCATAGCTCTATGATGGACTCACATGTGGAGGACGATAAAGCATTAGTGAGAAGAAAAGCATTGCGGTTTTGGAGTACTCCTTCAAGCCCTAATCGCTTTGTTGGTTTCTCATTCTCAACGATTGTTGTAGGCGTTGAACATTTTCGATTATGGGGTGGAGGAACAGCAAATGTTGGTACTCCCATGACTGATAAGAAACAAGAGTCTTGGGCCCTCTCATCATCAGGACCATTACGAATACGAATGATGTCCCCACCTAGAATAGGTGAATTAGCTAACACTTGGTATGGAGAAGCGGAATTTGCTGCAGATAATAATGTATTCGAAAGTCGTTTGGACCAGGACCAGCTTCCAACAGAACGAATGTCAAATGCAGATACCCCCACTGGTTTTGTAGACGCTTTAAAAATAGCGTGTGGACAAGCGAAGAGATGAAAATTACAAATAAGCAGATAAAGTAATGCAGCTAGTATTTTGATGTGCAAATTACTATCATAATTTTGAAGGTGCATGATATCACGTTGACTTTCGATGGGTTTCGAAGGGGTCATACCTTACATGCTGACGATATCAGTAATGCAAGCATTGACGTTTTAGGGGCGTTCAAGCTAGACAGAGGTAGGATCCCATTACCTCCGACGTAAGATCTGAGGTATAGTAGGATCAAAAAAAGTACTAGGATCCACCTGGTACTCAAATCGAGTTGAGTACGTATAGTACTCAAATGTACTGACCGTCGTCTGGAATAAATTTACCTATCTGTGTAGGGGAAAATGCAAGTGTGTACTTATGTACTGTACCTCCTGCCATTATTGGTGCTCACTTGATCGACAACAACAACATTGATGGCATCAACAACATCATTGATATCTTTGTCATTCTTTGTCATAGTATCACGCAGTTTTCATCTGATGCTGTCAGTGACCTGCTTCCTGGGGCTTCTACCATGATTGGGTTTGCTGTCATCACTGTGGCAGTGCATCATAGGAGGAAGAGAGAGAGGGGTCACCAGCGGACTGCTTGGTTTGTGCAGCAGCAGGAGCGCATTCCAGTAATGAGTGTTTATAATACCATGGGTCCATGAATTTTTTGGTGGGCCTTCCACATGGCACTTGATTCTTTTAGGCACATATATTCCATTTTGTTACCCCATATTCAGACAGCTATCATCAGGAAGAGAGACTATCAGCGCAAGAGAGGGAGGGAAGTTGGCAACTATACCCTTTCCCCCATCCCAAATGGATCCATTTCCCCCAGCATTTGTCTTGGAGCTGTGATTCATTATTTTGCTCATGGCTCTCCTTATGATGTTATCTGTATCTTTGGCATTGTATACATGGAGGTTTCGTCAAGTGTTTGGATTGTTGTTGAAGCTATTAATCAATGCCCTCAATTCGAAATTTCATATCCTGATTAGTTGGAGGAACAGAGGAAGATTGCTGCCGGATTCGAGGTGGTTAGTACACCAGGTATCTGGCACTGTGCAGGGGCAATTGACAGGATTCTGATTTGGATGCTGAAACCAAGTCTCGAGGAAGACAGTTTGGACTGAATTGTCAGGCTGTTGCGGATTACAGGGGCCAAATTCTTGACATTTCAATGAAGTATGGGGGGCCTCATTGGATTGTCTTGTTTTTCAGGCAAGTGAATTGCACACATGGCTTGAGAATGGTTAGATGAAGAAGGATGGTGAGAACGAAAGGTTTGTATTGTTTGGGGATAATGCTTACTTGAATACAGCATACATGGCAACCCCATTTACCATTGTTGCAGGTGATTCTAATCATGCGGTGGAAAACAATTATAATTTTTATCACTCTCAACTTTGAATTCAAGTAGAGTGTGCATTTGGAATGCTGGTACAGAGATGGGGTTTGCTTCGAATGGCAATGTCGAAAAATATTGGTGTGCCAAAGTTCGTAGCTCTTGTGATTGAATTGGCAAAGATACACAACTTTAATATTGGGGAATCGAATGTTCCCGAGCGGCTTCCTTGAATTTATGATAGAGACAGGTTGCACATAATGAATGCGAATGGTGGTTATGTTACTCTAGGTAATGATGATCCTCAACAGAATACTCTTGTACCAACTGCGTTGATGCACGTGGAGTACACGTTTTGATGATATACCAGACAATTTGTTGAGAGTGCAGCGTTGGCAGAATGAAAGTTAATTACCATGGACTGTTCTGTTTCAGATGATTGCAGAAGGGCATTGGCAGAGACCAATGAGACTATGTACGAATAGGGGCAGGTAGATGTTATCATAGACTAAACAATTGTGTTAAACATTACAATTAACTGGATTTGCTAAATACCATTTAGGACTATGATTGTTCCTTGTTGGTGTGGCAAACATCGAATTAAGTTTCTCAGTTTTCAAATCAATCTCGTCATGAATTCTCTTGATTGCGCGTTCGATTACGTCAAGAGACCTCTGCTTGTCAATGATGTAAGGCTCTGTCATGCGAAGTTCCATGGCCCTCTTACTACCACGCAACGAGTCAATCCTCATAAAAGCAACCTCATCCGCAACAACAATTGGATTATTTATCATCCAATCTGTTGATCTTGCCACAGTCCATTGCTTGGGTCGAGGTGCATGTAGAACATTTTCTGCAGCAACATTGCGCCGAGCGACTTCGTTTCTTAACTCTTTTGCTTTCATCTTCAGAGTGTTAGGCCGAAGAGCAGCACTCCATGGCAGTACGGAGGGATTGAATGTTGGGATGCCACCATCATTGAGCAGGCCCAAGCTTAATAATGCCTGTGCCTTCATTGAACGATTTTCGGCGTCATACATCAGCCCGGACAATGTCCCACGCGTGGGGGGGGCACAGCCGCGTCATCATCCTCTATTAGACTTGGGGTGTTGAGGGAGTCGACGGAAATGGAACCATCGTCGTCGATGGTCATGGTGGACGTGTGCGATCTTTATTTTTTTGTGGTGAAAACAGTTGGCGGGAAGGGGGTATGCATTTTAAGGTATGCAAATTTCTCTGTTCGGGGTATGTAACTCGTCTCGACCGAAAAAATGGCGTGAACGCTTTTGCATACCCAAAAGGGTACTCAAAACTAGGTAGGGTACGCAAAAAATCTACCTGCACATATTGCCTAAGTAAAATAATCCATTTTTACCTAGCAAATCAACTAGTCCAAAACCATGGCAAATCCTCTTACACTTTTGACAGCAAGTGACCCAATAGATGCACTGCTGTTCGATAGTGAAGAAGAAGACGAATATTACATCCTACTGCATTATATGAAGCATGTTAAGATTGCCATTGCTGGCTATTTTGCAATTAGAGCTCTTACCAACATGCCAAGTCTAGATGTAGACCGAACTCGTTTAGTTTGACAAAATCAT